>JAIPRM010007466.1:0-17163 GCA_025469315.1 Stegophylla sp. TES_Ste_2020 | reverse complement strand
AAGTAACCAGTTATGCAAGCAATACCCCACTCAATAGAATTATGAAAACTATAAATGAATTAAAAATCGATCTGTTTATATCACCAAACTTCAACTCATTTAAAATGTATTGTAATTTCATACTTGTAAATGCATAGATATAAGTTTTATACGTATTAATTTTATTTTTATTTTTATTTTATTTTACTGTCTTTTATTTTATTCTTCTTGTCGATATATTACTGTAACGAACGATTGTTAATATTAAAATGTATGTAATTGGGCCTGGCCCGTTTAAAACTTAAATAAATAAATAAATAAATAAATAATTACTGCAGTGGCATCGGCGAAGTCACGTGTATATATTATCAGGCTTAAACAATTATGATTTAATGTGCAACATTAAAGTTTAAATATTATGATCATAAAATAAAAATATGAGTATACAATTTAAGAGTGGAGGAGGTGGAAATTATAAGAAATAAATATTTTTTCTGGTAAAATTATTTTAGTGTTTTTACAATGATAATTGTTTTTTATTTAATATGTGTTTACGTTTGTATATAAAAACATTTCTCCAAAAGTTTTGACCCAGAAATTTATTGAGACCGATTTGCCACTAGAGTCTTAATGGTACTTTAAAGATGTAATTTTTCGAAATTCTCAATCGTTTTTTCAAAATTTGGGGAAAACTATCCAAAATTAAAAAAAAAAAAACTTAGAAATTATCTTTGTTTAATCTAATTTTATAAAAAATTAAATATAGATAGACAATAATATGTGAAATATTTTAGCGCAAGAAAATTTTGAAAACGTGAAAAACTGAAAAAAAATATGAATTGCATTTTTTGTCTAACATTATTTATTTCTCATCAAAATTTTTTGTTTTAAGTAAAGTTGTCTTTTTTTCTTTTCATTATTTCTTTGATTAAAAAAAAAGTAAAGTTTAGACAAGAAAGCCGATCATAATTCATACCATGGGTACCATTCTTGCTCCTCGGGTCAAATATTCTTGATGAGTGTGTTGTAAATGATGACTATTATAATCGTTATACGTTATCGTATTATTAATATACTTAACTCAGATCGTATTATTGAAGAAATGATTTGTTATTTTTTTTAAATTCAACACACTTACCGAGAGTATCTAACCGAAGAGTGAAGAATACCCGTGGTGCGAAGTATGTCCTTTTTTTTTAACATTTTTTTTTATTGTTTGGTTAAATAATCTAGTATGTTTACTATATTGATTATTGTTTTTTTTACTATCAGAAACACTTCTACATGAAAAGGTGATCGGGTTATATTTTTTAAATTGGAAAACAACTTCGGAACACATATAACAATTGTTTTTTATGTTATTGTGGAAATTTGAAGCAATTAAAATTACGTTTTTTAGTTTTTATCATTGGTTTTAGAGAGGTCATTTTTTGAATTTCTCAATTCTTCATTTTTTTCTCGGAGAAAACTACCCAAAATTTGACAAAAAACAACCAAAAACCATAATTTTTTGATCTAAACATTATAAAAATTTAAACATAAATAGACAATAATATAAAAAACATTTTGACGCAAAAAATTTTGGACATTTTTTTAATACTTTTTTTCTCATTGAATATTTTTTCCTTTTCTTTATTTTTTTTATAAAAAAAGTAAAGTATAGTCAAGAAAACCGGACATACTTAGCACTACGGATATTTTTCGTTCTTCAGGGCAGATACTCTCGGTAAGTGTGTTGAAAATGACTATTATTATTCTTTATATTATTAACTTCTTTCGTTCAGAATCTTCTTATTGAAGAAATGATTTATCGTTTTTTTAAAATTATACAAATTTTTCAAGAGTATCTGACCCGAAGAGCGAAAAATATCCGCGGTGCGAAATATGTCCGGCTTTCTTGTCTATACTTTACTTCACTTTATTTTTTTGACTTACGGTGGTAAAAATAGCACTAAACAGTAGCTATTATGTATATCTAATATTACAAATATTTAATAATTAATAATTATTAAATTACTTCCATGTTTAAATGTTCGAAGAATAAGGGTAATTAGTTTTTATGCATTATGGTGGTGAGGATAGCATTAAATGGTAGGCGCCATGTATACCTGTTTTATCGAATTACAAAAATGGTAAGTTGATAACTCATACATTGTGAGTACTATTAAAGCAATATAAGATAACTCGTATAATTAATTAATTATTTTATTTTGATTCCCAATGTCTCTTTTTTTTTTTTTAATTTTGTATAATTGTATACTTAATAAAAACGTTATTCTCATGTTTTATATTAGTGATTGGTGGTACGAAATTGACTTGAAGCCGAATCAAATCCTATGGCAGCACGCAGAATTGACTTGAAATATGTGCAGCAAAATTATTATTTTTGAGCGGGCTAAGAAATTTTGGACCATACGATCTATACCATCGATAATTTAGCTCGGGGTCTCTAAAGTAGCCTCACACGAAAGACATTTTTATATTTTTTATTTTAGATTCTGAACGAAGTTTTTACAATGATGTTTATTTTTTTATTTTATTTTATTTTATTTTTCTGTATATAACTTTTTGTATGGAAATACGTGTCCAAAAGTTTCGATCAGCTACTTTTTGAAACCGGATTTGTCTCTAGTTAGTTCTTTAAAATGATAATTTTTTGGATTTTTCAATTTAAAATTTTTTTTTTGTTGAGAAGAACTATATAAAATTTGACAAAAAAGACTTGGAAATCATCATTTTTTGACCCAAACTTTATGAAAATTTAAACATAGTTAGGAAATAATATGAAAAAGATTTTGGCACAAGAAAATTTTGGAAATGTTAAAAAAAAAATTTTGGACATTTTTCTAACATTTTTTTTTCTCATTTGTTCTTTATATTATTAACTTCTTTCGTTCAGAATCGTCTTATTGAAGAAATGATTTATCGTTTCTTTAAAATTTTATACACCTACCAAGAGCTTTACACCCGAGATGCGAAAAATACTTGTCGTGCGAAGTATGTCCGGCTTTTATTGTTTCTTATTAAAATATACATACACTACAGACCACAACATGAAAAGTATTTTGGCGAAAGAAAATTTTCGATAACTATGCAAATTTCGAATTTTTTTTTGTAATTTTTTTCCCGATTTTTTTCTTATTAAATAATTTTTTGTCGTTCTCGGTTTACAGTTAATATTGACTGAGATAAACTATTTTCTTTTTTTTTTTTTGTATTAACAAGAATCTTTATAGTTTTTCAGTAAAATTGTTTCGTATAAACTGCAGAAGTTCTGCTCAAAACAGTTTAATCCAAGGATTTATTAACGGTTTTTTTTGTATAATTTAACCAGCCCACACAGAGTCCCACCGGAAAAGTGAAGAATGCCCACGGTGCGAAGCATGATTAGCTTTCGGTGTTTTAATACGGTTATTTTGCCGCTTATATTGTAATGAAGTATTATGTACTTATTTCGACGATTTTCAGTGCTCCGAATGCCGAACAATGGTTAAGACACTAAACCATATTGGTACGTATTTTTATTATTATTGTTATTATTTTTTTTTTTTTCGAAAACGATAATTTAACTCGTCTTATTGAAGAAATGATTTATCGTTTCTTTAAAATTCAATACACCCGTCAAGAGAATCCCACTCGACGTGCGAAGGACACCCCGACGAGCGAAGTATACACTTTTTTATTTTTCGTTTACTAAATCACCAGGAACTAATAGAAATGTATCGCATAAAATAAATATAACAATGGTTTATAATTAATGACACAAACGAGTATATATTATAACAACTTGGATAAAATCGAGTCGATAGACGTAATGTGTTACATTAATCATGCGACACATGGCATACAATTATATACATTTTTCCAATGAGTTAAACATAAACACACGGATTGAGTTTTTCAACCGTGCCGTGATAATCGAAATTATAAATTATACAATTATTATGTTTTTTCTTGAAAGACAAATTATGGTTTTCTAAAAGTAAATTCCAACGCAACTCCACCTTTGCGCCCATCTGACGCATCTTGCTATCACTTCACAATGCTGCTGTTTACTTTTCGATCCTGTCTTTCACCGGATCACAATCTCTGAAAATCGTGCGACTCAAGTCCGGTACGGAGTGCGTCCGATTGTGGACTAGGCTCGTTCTTACCACCAACTTTGGTAAAGTCTGTATCCGAATTGTATTTAGTGTTTATGTTTGGGTTTTTGTTTCGAATAGGAGAATCTGCGGAAAATAATAGAAAAGACAAATCGGTTAAACGTTCGTGGCACAACGCTTTGCAACGCTTGCTTATAAATTTCACAATGATAATCTGCATGAAAGTAATTATTTTGTTTTACTACCAAGACTAATGACGTGTGCGGAGTGATCGTATTTCAATAGTTTCAGTCAAGGGTTTTAAATACTTTTGTTATCGGTTTCGATTACCGGTTATTAAAACTATAACAATTATCTATCGTTTCCGGTTTTGAAAATTAAACAGGTTGTCGAAAATGTTGTTCTCGGTAAATCGAATTTTTAAAAATATTTTCATTTGTCATCTACACAGACAGAACTAGGTTCTGATGTGAAGAAGTTCTGAAGTCACAGGTATAGTAATAATTATATGAAATTTTTTTAACAAACTTAAAATGAATATATTTTAGATTCTGGGTGTAGTGAAGAAGCTAGTGTTTTTACAATGATATTTATTTTATTTTATTTTTTTCTGTGTACATTTTTCCGTATGGAATACTTGTCCAAAGTCTCCAACATCAACTTTTTGAAACCGGATTTGCCTCTATATAGTACTTTAGAGAGGATATTTTTTGGATTTCTTCATTTCTCATTTTGCTTTTGGGAAAAACTACCCAGAATTTGACAAAAGAACCTCGGAAACTATTATTTTTTGATCTAAATTTTATGAAAATTCAAATTTAAGTAGACTATTACTATTTATCATATATATGATAAATGTTTTGTTGCCAGAAAATTGTGAAAATGTAAAAAAAAAGTTTTGGATATTTTCTTTTATTTTTATTTTTCTGTTTACACTTTTTCGATTATTTAAACATAGCTAGACAACAATATTAGAAATATTTTGGTATTTAAGAAATATTTAAGAAAATTTTGAAAATGTGAAAAAAAAATTTGGACATTTTTCTCTAACACTTTTTTTCTGGTTATTTTTTTTCTTTTCTTTATTTATAAGATAAAGTAAAGCATAGACCAGAAAGCCGGGCATAATTCGCATCATGAGTATTCTCGCTCCTCGGGTCAGATGTTCTTGATGAGTGTGTTGTAAATGACGACTATTATTATCGTTATATTATTAATATAATTAACTCAGATTCGTCTCATTGAAGAAATGATTTATCGTTTCTTTAAAATTCTATACACCCACTAAGAGTATCTGACACGAGGAGCAAAGAATACCAGAGATGTGAAGTATGTCCGGCTGTTTTTCTTTGTAATCATTTGTGTATGCTTTATTTCGTTGTCATTGGCGCAACTTGAAGAACGTTTTTTTGGGGGGGGGGCTAATATGTATTATTGATTGATTTAGCCTCAAAAAGGCATTATCTTTAAGTAATTCTCAAAATTTCTGGGGGGCTATGAGTAGTTTTGAGGGGGCTTAGCCCTCTCAAGCTCTCCTTTAATTGCGCCTATGTTCGTTGTTGACGTTCAAAGATTTTTTTATTTTTTGGAGTTTTTGTGATGTATACTTCTGATTTTTGTGTAAGTGTTGGTTTGAACATCATAAATGAGTACGATTAATCAGCTCATTATAGAATGCGTTTGTTTATAAAAACTTTGATTAAAATGAAAACGAAAGGATTCACAAGTGTTGATAGTTCTAATTAAACTTGCTGAAAGACTAGCCCAATATTGAGGCAGAAATAAGCTGTCTTCAGCTATGAAGTCACAGTCAAGTAGTCTCAATGTTTTTGTAATCTATTGTCTTCAGGATAGTCTGACATGAAATCATCAACAAAACATTCAGATACCTCAGTCGGGTTCAAAAGTAATAATCCAAAACTATGCCTAATTTATTTTCCTATTTTGGACGACGAACCTTTATATTATATATAGAGAAACCAACTTTGTGTACATTCCAGTTCGCTAAAAATATGGTATTGCATAAAAACCTGAATTCTATTCATCAGTTACATTTTTTTTTTTTTTACGTAGTAAAACTTACTCGAAACAACTTCACACAGGTACGCTGTGGCACAATTTTGTGGTTTACAGCCCAGCATTTCGTCAAGTAAATGGAAAAATGGCCCAAGTGTAGCATCACGGTTCTTTTTGATTATCTTCGATTCTATTATGTAATTTCTTTTCAAACTATTCCATTTTTGTCTAAGTTGAGCAGCATTTCTGTAATACGATCCCGCCTCAGCCATTGGCGCAACTAGTTTTGAGTAGAATTCTAGTGTTACATTTCTACGAAAAAAAAAAATAAAATGAAATTGGTTATAACTTATAATTATACGAAATTACTGTACACCTCATTCAATAGAAACATTTACATACGACTTAAAGTATTTGTAATTTAATACGCCAATTCAAAAATACCTTTTTTGTAAGAAAAAATTTAAGTTGGAAACTTCATGTTGACTTATAGCAAACATCACAAATATAATTTGATTTTTATAACTTGATGATGACTTATGCATATTATATATACTCATATGTGCATTATGAATTTCCATTAAATTACGTATAAAAGTTATCGTGTCATAAAAACCAACATAATATAATGTTTTGTTATAGATATAATGCATTGTTGATTTCAATCATACAACAATGAGATTATTATTATTGTTTTATTTGTTCAAATATATGTTCACAAACTAGTATTTATATAATAAGAAAATTTGATGGTATTGAAAGAAGTTTGAATAGCGTGGAGGAAGTTGTCTATTGACCCACACCTCATTTTTACATTTTTTTTATAGTAGAATACTAATTAACATTTTGTGTATATATATATCTAATATCTATATTACCGGAAAAGATGATAATTAGTCAATGTTGACAAAGACAAGTCAATAACGACAATATCTGATTCAGTAAGGAAATAACGTCAACAACTATTGATGACAATTTCTGATAAAATTGAATTAAAATTTTTTTGTTTATGTAATATCTTTAACTTTATATATTCTGTCATCCTTAGTGTGTGTTGCACAGTAAACGGTTTATTTTTTAATACTCAAATACATAACATAATATAGTGTATACAATTTCTGATTATCAAGCCGAAATGTCTCCACGTTGCACAGTTTTTGATTTGCTGAGCGAAGCGGGTCGACTAAACATCCGATGAACTAATCTACGCCGTAAAAACGATAACATAAAACCGAGTTGACCATATTATGCTATTTGCTCCATAATATGATTATGATACGGATTTACAATATTTCCCAATATAATACGGAAATGTTGATAAAACTATGAAATATTTAACACTGCCTATCCTTTCCAGTTTTTGTGAACAATAACTAGAAAATCACGACAATTCTTAAATTATCATATTTTCCGGTAACATATATAAATACACGGAATATTCATTTTAAATAATGCCAACGCATAATGGCGTCTAAAAATAAACTGGGCAAGAGACTTACTAAAACAAAAAAAAGTGAAACCTCACAAAATTAAAAAATAATCCTGTAGTATAAAATGACTGTAGGATTTGTATATATATATATATATATATAAATATATGTATATAATTTCATACTATAAGATTTTTTTTTAAATTTTGTGATGTTTCACTTTTTTGAATGTTCAGGCAAATATTATTTAAAATATATTTTCCGTGTTATTAGATAATTTGTTATTGAAATTGATAATACTATATTATATTAAATTTACGAGTAAGTGCATTTTTTATTTTTAGTTTGTAAAAAAAAATATTATTTTCTATTGAAAACTTGTTTTTTTGTTGTTTTGGTCTTCTTTCCACAAAGACTGCAATTATAAACATTAAAAATATATTTCAGAATATTGCAGTACTAGATATACAAATTACCAATGGGAAGCTAACAAATTGTTGAAATCGTTAAGTTAACAAAAAAAAAAAAAAAGAAAGTAAGTGAAACTTAAAATTCAAAATGGATTTTCAATCTTTTTAACTTGTAAAACATCAAAACCGACATACTTCATTCCAAGGGTATTCTTCGATCCTTGGGTTACTTAGTAGATGTGTTGAATTTCAAAAAAACGATAAATCCATTCATCAATAATACAACTAGTTAATAAATCTACGTCACATACAGCAACTTTTAAGATCAGATTTTTGGCACATAGTGGTACTTTAAAGAGGTAAATTTTACAAAACTCTCAATACATTTTCCAAAAATGAGGAAAAACTACAGAAAAGTTGAGTGAGATCTGCAAAATATGTAATTAAGAAGATTTTTTGAAATCGATTCTAGTAATTTAGTCATAACTCCAAAACTGATGTAACTAGAAATACGACATTTTCAACCAATATCAACCTTGTAAGACATTAGAAAAAATATTTCAAATAAATTTAATCACTTTTGGGATAAATATGTAATCTTGGAATAACCTTGTATTTTGTTGGTTTTTGGAAATATAGCTTTTGTATTGCGTGACTCTTACGGAGAGGTATAAACACAGGAAAAACATCCGAACGATACTTCTTTAGCAACTACTTCCTTAGTAACGTATTATAATAACTAACAAGATTATTCTGTTATAACCGATTTTTTACGATTTTAAACTTATTGTGTTTTGGATAAACGTCGATGATATTTTTTGTAAAAAAGTAGACTATGAGCATATATCCTACCTCCTCAGGCACTTGACTGAACAAACTCACCATCATGTGTCAAAATTACCCGAAATCCATCCAAACCTGACGACAGACCAAGACATAATTATTGTGTAAGGACTAAGGACTAATCGCTCGTTTCTTATCTTCTGATGTCTTAGTATCCCATCATCAAATTCTGCAGTTATAACTTCTTTTATAACTAAAAGCTACTTATAAATTAATTTGAAAAATTACTTCCCATAAGTACTAATTACTTGCAAAAGTTCCTATATGAAACTTTTGGACAAGTATTTTTATACAAAAACGTGTATAAATAATAAAATAAAATAAAAAATATTATTAAATCATTAGCTTCTTCACTCCACTCAAAATCTAAAATTAAATATTTGTTTTCACACATCAAACATGTAAAATCTATGAATTTTTATTATCTTTAAATTTTAAAATGATTTGAATAAGATCGTTCATTGAATTCCATTTTTTGGTGAACATCATTATCTCAAATTAAAAATTAAAATAATTTACTGTGTATTTAAGTTTAATAAATACTTAAACAGTAAAAATTTGTTTTTCAAATTCCAAAAATAATGGAGTTTTTTTTTTTTAATGCGCAAATCGTTATCAACAATAAAACTCTCAGCAGATTGTGATAAGAACCATCAAAATTAATAAATTCGTATTTTTTTTTCGGCCGCTGTCTTAATGGCTAAGTGCGGTGTGGAATTAAACAGGATTTGAGCACCTCGATAGCATACGCATTGTAACGTTGTCAAGACGATACACGTTTTGTTTCTCATTACAGTGTTAGATTCTAAGTGGAAGGAATTTATACTATGTTTACTATTACATATTATTATTTTCAAAAATTTTTCAAAAGTTTCAGCCAGTAACTTTTTGTATTAGAATTTATTCTAGATGATACTTTAGGAAGGTAATTTTTTTAAATTTTCTATAATTTTATTAAAATTTTGGAAGACTACCTACAATTTAACAAAAAGACCTTTTAAACTTTTTTTTTTAATACAAACTTTATGAAAATTTAAATATTAATACAAAATATTATAACTAACCTCACCTAACCTCTTCCTTACTACGTTCCTGTTTTTATATTATAATATACACGCACAGAGATGGGAAAATATTATTACATAATAAACTAATAATACACCTTTCTGAATAGATTAGTGAGTAAAGATTTTTTGGAACTTAAGTATATTCTCCCAAAAATAGAATTCTAAGTGTCCTACAGTGTTGATCGTTTTTAAACCGAGTTGTTGTTAGTGTTATTGTTGGTTTTAAAGTTATACTTGTCGGCATCGTACGAATTCAGTGCGCTGGTATAGAGCTGTATGAAGTGTGTGGTCTCCCATTCTGTCCATTTCTTATATTTACTGGTACTGCCGTTGCTGCCTTGATCCATGGACGTATTGGACGGCGAGTTGGGGACACTTTTGGGTCGAATTTTCCGGTAAGTCCTGGAAGGACGTTTCTGCTGCGGAACGACGGTTGGCTTCATGTCTTGAGAAAATATCGTATTAGACGTTAAACACAGCACTATTGCGTGTGACGCAACACGGCGATGGCGCTAGTTCTCAAACTGAGTTCGGATGTGGAGTGACGAGAGTAGTGACTACGTGGGTAATTGTGACATTTGCCGATATCTCGGGATATCTGAAATAAATGTAATATTCATTTTAGTTCTATAAAGTAAACAAAATAAATATTACTATGCCAATATAGTGGCAATAAATAAATAAATATATTTAAAAAATTTAAAAAATATCAATCCACATTAGCTCAAATTGAGGACCCTGTCCAAATATGGTGATAAATTAACATCATATCAGTGTTACAAACATGTAACTTAAAATTTATCTAGATAAAGATAAATGATAAAATTATATTTATCTGGATAAAAAAAAAAAAGATAAAATCAACTTAAATTTATTTTTTTTAACTATAAATGTATACAGGTATACTATAATAAAACACTATTTTAGATTATGAACGAAAGATAGAAATACTTGTCCAAAAGTTTAGAACAACATCTGAATAGATCTGAAATCACACCCAGATGATACTTTAAACAGGTCATTATTCAAATTTCTCAATACTTTTTTTCAAAAAAGAGTAAGATCTGTCAAAAAATTGGAAAAAACGGCAAAATATGCAATTACCGGAAATTACGTAAAATTGAAAAATAATCTTTAACATAACTTCAAAGTTAATGAAGGTAGAAATTTGAAACTTCATAAAAATTTCAAAAATATTTGATTAATTTCAATTAAGTACAGCATTTTGAAAATTTTAAAAATTGATCGTTTTTTTATTGTTCTTATATAATAAAAGTTTTAATTCTTGATATTTAAATTTGAAAATTCAATATAAACTCACCCACATATGTGTCTAATTATCCCAAAAAAAATTTCGATAATCGTAAGTCAACTTTATTTTCTATAACCGTTGAATTTAGAATTTTGACGAAATTCGTACTTATTAAGGCGTCAGATTTAAATGCGATGATACCGGGTTCGAATCTTACCTGATAAACTAAATATTTTGCACTTTTTTAACCGTGACCGACTAGAGGTTACACGATAAATAATATTAATATTACAATTATATTAAAGCGAATTAATGTTGACTTACGATAATTAGAACATCTTTAATTTACTTTATCATGACTTTTATATTTTATTGTAACTGGAAATTGTGTATGAATTATTCATTAGGTGTAGGGGAATATATGAAAATTCAATTTTCGTTAATAATATAGGTATGTAACGAAATTATATTTAGTTCAACATTTTAATTCAATGCGTGTATATCAGTATAATATGTAATATCAGTGTACAATTACACAAAAATGAATTAATTTTATTATTCTGGTCGAATTTCGATCACTTGGTGATACTAGTATTAATTATTAAGTAAATTTTCACACAAATTTGATCATTTACACGAATAACGAATTGCGCATATTATGTTATTAAATAACAAATGTTAAACATTTTGAAAATTACGATTGTTGTACATTAAATGAAGCTCTGCTCAGAATTATTTTATTGAAGAAATTTTTTTATCGCTTTTTTAAAAATGCAATACACCAGCTAAGAGCATTCTCCCTGAGATGTGAATTAAACACATTTTTTAAAATTCTTTCTCTTTTTAGAAACACTTTTTCGTATAGAAAACTTGTCCTAAAGTCTCGCCCAGCAATTTTTTGAAACCTGAATTGCATGTAGATGGTACTTTAAAGAGGTTTATAAATTTCTCAGTTTTTTTAAATTTTTTTTTTGGAAAAACTACCCAAAATTAAACAAAAATATTAGGAAACCATCATTTTTTGATCCAAATTTAAGAATATTTATATAAAGATAGACAGTAATCAATCAATAATATGATGAATATTATGGGGCCAGAAAATTTTGAAAATGTGAAAAAATAATTTTGACATTTTTTCCAACACTTTTTTCTTTTTAATTTTCCCCTTTCTTTATTTGTTAGATAAAAAAAGTAAAGTGAAGTGAAGTATAGTCAAGAAAGCAGGACATATCAACGATTCGATTACTAATTTATGTATTTTTAAACAATCAATAATTGACTTATTTAGTGATTAAGCACAGCTGGATGTGATATATACGGACTTTGAAAAAGCATTCGATAAAGTAAACCACTCTCTTTTAATCTCTAAACTTAAATTATATGGTATTAACGACTCATTGTTATCATGGCTAAATTATTTTTTAACTAATCGTACTCAAATTGTAAAATATAAAAATTACTTATCTGAATCTATAAATGTAACATCTGGTGTCCCTTCAGGTGACCATATGTCACCATTATTATTCTCTCTATTCATTAATGACTTAGATAAAAATATTAGGAACTCGAATTGTTTGTTATTAGCAGATGATACTAAAATTTATAAAAATATTAAATGTTTAAATGATGCTAAACAGCTACAAGATGACTTAAATACTTTATTTATATGGTGTAATGACAATAATATGACATTAAATATTGATAAATGTGCCATTGTTTCATTTTCTTTAAAAAAAAACCATTACTTATTAATTACCATATTAATAACTTATACTTATCACGTAAAATTATTATTAATGACTTAGGAGTTAATTTTGATTCTAAACTTTCATTTAAAAATCATGTTGATCAGTTAAAAACAAATCATTTATGAAATTAGGTTTAATAAAATGTATGTGCGCAGATTTTAATGATTCTTCAGCCTTAAAAATATTATATTATTCTCTTGTTCGGTTTAAATTTGAATATGCATCCCTAGTTTGGCATACAGATAGTATTCTATAAAATCAATGTTTAACATCTGTTTAAAATAATTTCTTAAGATATTTATGTTATAAGTGTGGTTACCAAAGAATTCCTCATTCATCATATAATAATTTAAATTGTCATTTTAAAATAACGTCATTAAAAAACAGGTTTCGACTAATGGACTTAAAATTTTTATTTAAATTACTTCATAATTACATCAATTGTCCTGAACTTATTGAACGTTTAATTTTAAAATTAATTCTTTCAATTCCAGAAATAGACTTGTTTTCTATTCGTTAAATGCTTCTAATTCATACAAAATGTACTCTCCTGCTAATAAACTAATGTCAGCTGGTAATTCTCTAAGTAATATTCACTTATTTCATACATAAATCACTGAAATATCGTCATCATTATATTTATAGTAGATAACTAAAAATTTTCACTTTTAATTATAACCTATATTTATTTTATTTATTATATTCTCTCGTTTTTTTTTCGTTCCATAGAATGTATGTATATGTTCCATATATGACATTTGGTATTAATTTTTAAACTTGTATATTTATTTATTTTTAAATTAGATTATAAGAAATACTGTCATATTGTAAATAATTGTAATTGGAATATTTTTCCGTGATAAAGTATATTATATTATACAATTCACATCATTGGTATTCTTCGCTCCTCTTGGTAGTTGTGTTAAATTTTAAAAAATTGATAAATAATTTCTTCAATAATCTATTCTGAGTGGAGGTCAATATTATATAAGACAATTTAACTTCAAATTTACAAAGTTTACTGTCATAAAATAATAAAATATAATAGTTGACTAAGATAGTTTTATATCACACTATTATTTCTATTGACTAAGAACTGAATAAATAATATTTATGAGAAAAAAATGACAAATTTAAAAGTAATCTTTAACCTAAATATTTTTAAAATAATTTCCTAGATATTTTTAAATTTTTATAAAGTTTTAATAGAAAAAAAAAAATAGTTTTAAAGGCATATTTGTCAAATATTGGGTAGTTTTCCCAAATTTCGGAAAATCATTCAGAATTTCTAAAAACTATGCCTTCAATTTTTAAAGTACTATCTAGAACCGAATTTTTATTCAAGAAGTTGATGATCAAGTATTTCTATGCAAATCATGAAAAACAAAAAAAAAAAAATGCCCACCTTGAGTATACTTCGTATTTTAAGTGAGTGTGTTGAATTTTAAAATAATACTTAATCAATTTATGAACCCATTTTGGAAGTCATTTTCTTTTCATATAACCTAGTCATTCGTAGAATTTTAAACATATGCATTTTTTTTCTTGTAGATAATAAAGCATTAAACAAAAAAAAGCCGGACATACTTCGCACGACGTGTGGGATTCTCTTGACAGGCGTATTTAATTTTAAAGAAACGATAAATCATTTCTTCAATAAAACTATTCTGAACAAGGGAAGTTAATAATATAAAAAATAAATGAGAAAAAAAATGTTAGAAAAATGTCCAAATTTTTTTTTCACATTTTCAAAATTTTCTTGCAACAATATCTTTCTTATCTATATGATTTTCTATCTATATTTTAATTTTCATAAAATTCGAATCAAAAAATGATTGTTTCCGAGTCGTTTTTGTCAAATTTTTGGTAGTATTTTCCAAAAAAAAAATTGAATAATTGAGAAATTCAAAAAATGACCTTTTTAAAGTACAATCTAGAGGCAAATCCGGTTTCAAAAAGTTATTGATCGAAACTTTTGGACAAGTATTTCCATACGAAAAGTTCTACACAGAAAAATAAATAAATAAACATCATTGTAAAAACACTAGCTTCTTCACTTCGTTCAAAATCTAAAATCCGAAGAGAGGTGATATACACCTGGTTTCTGCCGCCTCTCACGTGTGCACGCCACTGTCACCACGGCTCACTGTAGTTAAGGTAAATTTGACGACTTTATGTCTTAAATTGCGCCTGTGGATCCACATGCAATTTTTATTTTGTTTATGGTTTACCAGAAAATAGATTTTTAAGACATACTTTGCCACTATGGTTATTCTTTGGGTGGGATATTCTTGGTGGTTTTTTTTGAATTTTAAAGATACAATATATCATTTCTTCAATAAAATGATGTTAAGTGGAGCTTCAATTAATAACTTAATAAATAATTATATAAGTTGGTAAGGTTATGTTTACCAACTGTTATTAATAGTGTTGGATGAGTATTGTACGACATTTTTGATATCGTTTTTTTTGACTTGAATAATATGAATATTAAATAAATGGTCAATTTTATTTAAAAAGTTAATAAAATTTGTTATATGATATTGAATTGTCATTTTTCATCTATAACGTCATGAACTATGACATTTAAAATAAATCACAAACATAAAATTATTGAATATTATAAAAAGTTAATACCAGGAAAAATAACAATATGGTTTTGAATAATTTCATTGTGTTGTTTAATATAAATTAAATTTGTTGAAGATTTTATTTATTTATGCATTTCTAATCATACGAAAAGTTTTTTAATTTTCCCTAAGTTATGGATCAAGGCCCTTTTTATATAAAGCGATTCATGTGCAATTTTGAGAGGACAAGTGGTTTTGTAATACAATTTTATACATATGATAATATATTTTCGTATAGTAAAACTTTTTCAAAAGTTTCGTATAGCATAATTTTAGATCCGAAGTAGGTCCTGTAAGCCGTAAGTTACCTACTTTGAAAAGGCATTTATAAATATATGTAATTCACAATAGTTTTTCCAAAATCAAGAAAAAACTACCTTAAGTTTGAGTGAAAATATTCAGAACGTTAAAATATGTTGAATAACCTAATTTCGCATAAAATAGATTTTAGTAATTTGTCATATTTTAGGACTAGAAATTTCAAATATTAATTTCTTATTGACAACATACGAGTATCTTAAAGATTCTCAGCTAATCTTCTTTTTGTAATCGATTTAAGTAGAAACTCGTATGAAACTGGTAATTTTTATGTAAAACAAGATTATTTTTTCAATCGTATAATTTTTAATTTAAATTATTTTCATTATTTCCTTCAAGAAAAAGATTTTTGACTGTTTTTATACCAGTGGTTAAATTTTCTAAATGTGGGCTCAAATAATCCATATTTTGTATAAGCGTATTACTAAGATTAGAGTTTATAGTAAATATTATAATGTTATTAAAAAATTTTTATCTCTAATTGTATATATTATCAAAAATAAGTGATTTTATTATGAAACTTAAAAACTATTATTTTAATGAAACGTTATAACTTATAGATGCAGTTACTATTGTAAACTTCAAGTTTGTAGTGTGTTGTTGAGAAGTGTCAGGAGAAATGCCCTTATCAAATTGTATTAGGAAAATTATCGCCTCCTCTTACAATGAAAAATTCCTAAATACACCAATGCCAACTATTCAAATAATATTAGTTTCACAAATACTTAACTTGTAAATTTGTTTTAGCTATTTCTTATTTACGATTTCTAAATGATTTATATACTGTATATAAAATACTATACTATACTATACTGGGCATGGGTGTCCATCTTTCGAAATCCAGGGGGGGACAATTTTTTATTTTAATTACACAATTTAAATAAAGCAAACTTATTGTATATATAAGTATATTTTTCTTAATCTTTAAACATAAATTTTTAATTTATCTTATTTTTAGAAATATTTTCGATAATACTATTTGTAAATTGAAATCTAGAATTTTATTTTTATTAAACCCGTTAGTCAGACATTGCTGACCTCAACCATGTTTTGACTTTTTTAAATGCATTAAATTACCTTTTAGTAGTATAAGTTGTAGCTCGATTTGTCTTATAAATAATTATAATACTTTTAATAGATGGTAATGACTGAGTTCTTAAGAAAATGAGAAAAAAAAATATGTTATTTTTTATGTAACCATTGTCTGAAATATGCCAAAAATTATACTAAGATTTTCCTATTTCAATAATGTTATCAATTTTGTACAATACTGATAAGTTCTCTAGATTTTGAATGAACTATTGAAGTCACGCTGTTTCATTTGTAAAACATATGAAGGCTGTAAGTTGCTTATTTGAAATGGAATT
>JAIPRM010007465.1:0-17165 GCA_025469315.1 Stegophylla sp. TES_Ste_2020 | reverse complement strand
TTTTTTGTAAAAAAACTACCCCAAATTCGACAAAAACGACTGGGAAACCATCATTTTTTGATCCGAACTATATGAAAATTTTGGCTCAAGAAAATTTTGGAAATGTGAAAAAAAATTTTGGACATTTTTCTAACATTTTTTTTCTCATTTGTTCTTTATATTTATTGACTTTCTTCGTTCAAAATCGTTTTATTGAATAAATGATTTATCGTTTCTTTAAAATTCAATACACCCGTCAAGAGAATCCCACCCGACGTGCGAAGAACACACTTTTTTTTCTTACTGACCGCACCAAAAACTCGTTGGATGACTTTCTTTTTATTAATATTAATTTCTGTGTAGTGTTATAAGTTAGAGGGAGTAAATGAGAGTGGCGTAATACTAAATTGGATTTTGTGTTTTGGATACTTTGACCGTGAATTTTTGGACAACGATTCCGACACATTATCCCCCCACACAATCAATCGAAATGGAATATTATGTTTTTAAAGTGTCTGCATGCGGTAAGATCGCGTGGCGCTGAAATGACTCATCGGTAACCGCGGCAGCTCTTTTTTCACTACACTTTAAACCAATAAATATTACTAGTCTCTCTGTACCGTTTGTGTTTTTGTGTACGAAGAGAGTTTTCATAGCTAGTGAGTTGATACGCGGTGACTTATGCATTTCGAGAGGGTTGTTTTGTGGGTGTAGTTGTGGCGGCGATGAACGCTTTTGTGTCGAGTGCGTTGAAGGGGTAGTTCATAATTTGTTCGAACGTTTAATTCTTCGTGAAGCGTGCGGTTTTAATCTACCACCGAGAAGGCGTGTTAGTAATAATAATAATAACCGTCTCGGCGCAATGAATTGAAATTTCCGGAATCTGGTGCAACGTTCAGGGTTTGAAATGACCGCAGACCAAAATGATTTATGTTACACCGCGAGTTTTGATTCTTTACAACGAATTCGATCGCAGGAACCGACTGTTAGTGTAATTTGTTATTACTGTAGGGCTCGGATTTAAACGCCCTAAAAATATCAAAAAAATGCCCTTTCAAAAAATGCATTTATGACCTAAAAACTCTAAAAAATTCCCTAAAAATATCAAACAATGACCTTTCAAAAAATCATTATTTTTATTAAATTATTTCAAATTATTATTAAAAAATGAGTAAAAAATAAGATACTCCTGTAAAAGTTTAGTTGTGTGCAATAAAATCGGCTAACTGGATGGTGTGACATGTTAAATTAGTTAAAATAGTTCAAAATGAAAATAATTTATATTACGCAGCACTATACTACTGTGTAGTACTTATATTTCAATGGGGTCAATTAATTTTTTTAGTCATAATACGACAAATAGGTCAAAAATGTCCTAAAAATTTAAAAAATGCATTAAAACCGTCAAACAATGCCCTTAAAGTATGAAATCCGCTAAAAATGCAGGAGAAGCAAAAAAATGCCACAAAAAATTATTGTGGTTAAATCGCGAAGTACTTGAAACATATTTGTAGCTTGGAAAGCATCGCGTAAGAAATCCCAAAAAAAAAGATGCAAATGCATTGAAATCCGAGCCCTAGTTATTAGTTTGATTTCGTCATCAAAGTTTTTACTAGAATATTGGTTGGACCTTTGTGTATTTACACTCAACACTCTGAAGGTTTTCGTACACGTTTGCAATATTTATTTCCAATTAAGGAGATTGGCATAAGAAAGCGTTAAGGAATTGTTAGGAGAAATTAAAGGGGAAATGGGAAGCAAGGCCGTAGCCAGGGGAGGGGTTTCAGGATTCAAACCTCCCCTGAAATTTATTATTAAATCAAAATCAATAAAATTATATAACAATTACAATAATTAATAATATTATTATTATGGCAAACAGATTTTGTTGAAATTTTTTTTGTCCTAATCAAAATAGGTGTTTATAAACTAAACCCCTCCCGAAATGTCGTGCTGGCTACGGCCACGATGGGAAGGAATTAATTTGATTGAAAAAAAACAGTAAAAGTATTTTTTAAACGAAAAAAAGTTAGAAAAAGCGATTTAAAAGAGGTAAATGTTATGACAAATTCAAATCTGATTTTAAAAATCTTTTCACGTACTCGCGCCCAATTTATCGAAACTCTTTGCGAAATACGAGACTTCATAGCCCCGCATATATCGCACGTGTGACGTAGACGAAGATAAAATATAATAACCCTTTAATAATAGCATTATTTCTCATTGATCACCAGTTATTGTCCGGGTAGTGGTACAAAGATAAAAACTTAAAATGAAAATTACTTCCTGGGTTACAAGTGTAATACTGATGTAAGGGAACCCTCGATTTTAATCAATTATAAAATAATTATTATTATACGAACGCGCGGCGGCGGGCGGTCGGTGATCCAATTTATTCGAGAAAAAAGAGAAAAAAGAAGAATGGAAAGTCTACCCTTCGTCCGTCCGTCTTTTTTTTTTCTCCTCTTTTTTATATAATAATATATTATTCATTTTTCAACCTTAAGTTTTCAATTCGACTAATTGGTTTGTTTTGATCCGTGCTTACGTAATATATACGAGTCTCTTCGTTATTCCGCCTCCTCCCCCACCCATCGGTTTTTTTTTTATTAAACACGATTTTTATTTATTTTTTTAATTTTTTTTTTTTATTCCTCTTCCACCTCCGCACAGTCAGTGGTCGGTCGCGGACCGAAAGACGAGCCCGTCGAATCGGTGGAGTGGAGGGGGGTTGGGGGGGAGGGGGGTGAACGAGTGCAAGCGGTGCGGCGGCGGCGGCGGCGGCGGCGGTGAAGTACCAATTAACGTGCTACGGGCTAAAAGTAAGCTCTTTTAATATCGACGATAAGTGTAATTTGTTCTCAATAGCCGCCGCCGCCGTCGCCACCGGCTCAGTGAGACGAGTGTTTTGGTACGTACATATTATATAAATAAATATAAATTTTTTTTTAATGAATCGCGGGCGCTTTATACTCGCCGCCGCCACTGATCCGAGTTTCTTTTAAACGGCGGCAATAATTAATAAGTGAGTAAAGGAAAACGGAAAAAAAATTCCTTGAATTTATTCATTACTTCCGTAAATATGTTATTATAAGATATGCGGTATATACCAACCACGCGGTAGTTATTAATACCCTATTGTTGTGTGTATAGAATATCGCGGCCGCTTTTTTTTTTTTTTTAGATTCTGAACGTAGTGAAGAAGCTAGTGTTTTTACTTACAATGATTTTTATTTTTTATTTTTCTGTGTACAACTTTTCGTATGGAAATACCTGTCCAAAAGTTTCGATCAGTAACTTTTTGAAGCCTCTAGATGGTACTTTAGAGAGGTCAGTTTTTGTATTTCTCAATTCTTCAATTTTTTTTTTTTTTTTTTGGAAAAAACTTTATGAAAATATAAAATATATAGGTAGACAAAAAAAAAATAAATTCGGTACAGTTTTTGGAAATTTTTTCTAACCCTTTTTTCCTGTTCTCAAATAATAGTGATACATAAAATATATATAAAACTGGCCGAGTACAAAATATTTTTATTTTTTTGTAATATTAATAACTTTTATCATTTTTAAGTAAAATTGTCTTGAATAAACTCTGAAGTTTTGCTCGGAATAGTCTTATTGAAGAAATTATCCATCGTTTATTTAAATTTCAATACACTACTACGCCCATCAAGAGCATGCCACCCCCCGAGAAGCGAAGAATACCCATGGTGCGAATTACGTATGTCCGGCTTTTTAAAAATAAATCGTGTTTTAACTCGGATACATATATTATTATATTATTCATGAGCATTTAATTAAAATTCGAAAACGAACCACACATGGTTTCAATTAATTATTATTATCGTATCGTTGAAAGAATAGTAGTTTGGTTTTGACTGTTCGTATAAATACATTATTAAAATAATATTACCCGTGTGTGAGTATCGAATAAATAATTTTCAATAATTAGTGTAATGATTCAATTGTACGGTCAAAGACTTGTTTGTTCATCGACTATTAATGAAAAAAAAAAAAATAGCAGCGCACTATTATATTATTAATTTAAACCACGTTCGTCTGAAACTGTCCAGACAAAAGTGTCGCTTACTTTTTTGTAAATTTACGCGCAATGTGTGTGTTGGTGTGCGTGTGTCGTTTGATATTAATTTGTTTACAGTAGATAACATTTTATTTGCACGTTGGCGTACGCGAAACGCGTCACGTTTATTTTTGACCAACTAATAACTATATGTACTACTATGTGGTGTTAGATTAAGTTGGACTTGAAAGTCTTCTAAATTCTTTATGTTAAATTTATAAAACGTGTTAATAGGTTTTAAAAGTCTAAAGTAGTAATAAAATATGTGTCGTAAAATATTCTCAGTGCAACAATCGTTTTATGAATCTGAAAACAGAGTGTAGATAAACATGAAAAAAAGCATTTTTTTATTTAGAGTTGTGACGTGATATTTTGTACGTTTACTTTTTTAGATGTGAACAATATATTAAATATTTATGTTAAATTTTAAACTAATAAAAACTGTAACTGTATAGTCAACATTGCGTTTTAATTTAATTATCTAACACTATATAAAATTAAACATACTACAAAAATATAGTATTTCGAAACTTTTGTGTGTAATAGTGAATGCTTATATGTTTATTTCGGGTTTTCTATTATAGATTTTTAATTATTAGACACGATGAAGAATTATTTATCTTACAGCCCCAATATTATATTTTAATCCTAGCTGAAGTATTCAAATTTAATCTATATATTATATACATGATGTCTCAGTACGATTTGATAAAAATGCAATAACTTTTGTTTTTTTTTTTAATAATTTTTAACTTTTTATTTTTCAAGATAATTACTACAGTTATTAGTGTTATAGCACAAAAACGTAATTTTTTTTTTTAGGATCAAAATTTTCAAATTTTAAATTTTATACTGCAATTTTAGCGAAAAATTCAAAATGTCCATTTTGTAAATCTGATTTTTAGAAAAATATTGGTGTTTAAATCTCCAATAGAAGTTAAACCGTTCACTTTTTGCGATTTTTTGAAGTTTGCAAATAATTTAATAATTTTGTCAATATAACTTACTTAACTATATTATTAAATTATTCGCAAACCTAAAAAAAAAATCGTAGAAAATGAACTTTATTTGAGATTTAAGCACACCAATATTTTTCTAAACATCAGATTTACAAAGTGGCCATTTTGAATTTTTTCCAAAACTGTAGTATAAAATTTCAAACTCAACAATTTGGGTCCTAAAAAAAAATATATATATATATGAGCAATACTGTAGCAATAATTAAAAAAAAAAAAAAAAAAGTTAAAAGTTATTAATCGAGCAAAAGTTATTGCATTATTTATCAAATCGTACCGAGACACCCTGTATATTTGCGCGTAATTATATGCGTGTAATCGGGCATAGGCTCCTGTATTAAAAAAAAAAAAAAAAACAATATTTTAGCATGTCTTAAAATGTACGAAATCAAATTCATCGCACTCCGTCGTGTAACAAACTTTGTTTTACAACACAATTCTCATTAATAAGTAATCCTTTCCCAATTAACCCATCAGACCCCTGAAAGAAAATAAATTATACCTCTTAAAAGAACTTCGCCCAAGTTGATTAATCCATTCAATGTTTTTGAATTAACCTTTTTAAACTCCCGAAACAACAATCTCGTCAGGAGGAAATCCTTTAATCGTGCCACCACCGGGGTGAATTTATATTATTTTAGTTACGACGATTTGATTTGCTGTTAATACATTTTTTCGGCTTTTGTTATTTTATAGGTTAGGTTAGGTTTCCTACCTTAATGGGTAGAAAATTACATGGAAACACGTTAGTTAAATTCACTTTGTCAGATAGGTCGTCACTGGAGACGTGTATTGTTTGAAACGAAATAATGTTAACCGTGTGTATTGACATAATGGAAGTATTGCTTAACGCAATTTAGTGTTTAAGGGGTACTTAAAGTACTCAGTGTATACCCCTTAAATTAAATTGACGTACATTAATGTATAAACGTGTACATTAATGTACGTTGACTTAAAACGAATGATGTGATTTTGTGTTTTTTGTTCTCAAATAACATGACTACAAAATTATTATGAATTTATTATTATTATTGTTCCTGCATTATTTATTATAGTACATTTTTCTAAAAGATTAGAACAACCTTTTCTTTTCATCTGATGATGATCAGAAATCTTTCCGTAATTCGAAATTATCAAATGTTGTTCATATTCCAAAAAAATCTACTGGACATTTTAGTAAAACGGTAAAATATCGCAGTAAAATAAGTAGTCGACTCTCACGAAATAGTTGAATTTAGTTAATTAGTTAGTTAGTTAGTTAGTTAGTCTTATAAAAAACTTTAAATTTTCATCAATACATTAACATTTAAAATCAAATTTGCCAATTTTTAACTACTTTTTGTCAATATGTAAGTAGGTAACCTAACTTAACCTAACCTCAATAAAACGGCGGATGGTGACGTAGTTATAGAAAAAATTAGCGTGATAGGTATATCTATTTTTTTAATTAATCATTTATTATTGTATAGAATATGGCGTGACTCGCATTAGTTCGTATTTTCTCCAACCCAAAAGACGTTTTCGAAAATTTCAATATGAAACACCGTTGTTGAAGCGGTTAGAGTTAGAACTTTCGAACGACATAGATACCTGTCGTTACAAAATCCTCAATAGATGTGATTAAAATCAATTTCATGAAATAATAACACTCCAAAAAATAGTATTTTTATTGCAAGTAAATAAGTATAAGAAAAGTTCAAAAAATCGCAAATTAAACAGCACTCGTAAGAACAATTTACATTTAAAGTGTACAAGAGACTTTTGCTCAGCTATTTTTATGTATTCACAATTAAAAAAGTTAAAAAAAAAAAAAATTTAAGCCTTACTTAATTCATTTTACTCTTATCTCTTAGGGAGGGGAGAAAGGAGTATAATAATACACACTGATAGAGCCTCCTGCGCACACGTAGGCCAACGGATATACATATATATATATATATATATGCGTACAACATTGTTTTAAACGTTGAGAGTCTTTTAGAGACACAGTACGTCCGTTCTGCGAGTGTACCCGAAACAGGGACCTTTGGGAGGAGTGAGTCGCGTTGACAGCAGCAGCCACGGCAGCAGGTTAGCGAATTTATATTATATACACAGGGAGTCTGACCGTGTATATAAAATTCCTCCTCGGGAATGCGTGATTTACGCACGCGTAAAACGGACGGACGAGATAAAATATAAAAAAAAAAAAAAAAAAAAAACTGGGAAGAAAAAAACAAAAGAAGTCGCCACAACGACGGTGCAACGCGCGCGCGTATAGTATATATTATACGAATATATGATATTATACCGTCGCAGTCGTCGTCGCGGGCGGCGAAAAAACCCAACCCGAAACGGGGGGGCGCGCGCGTGTATATTCTCGTATTTTTTTTTTTATGTTTGTGAAATTGTTTCCGTTTTTGACAGACAATATCGCGTTATCGGTCTCGGGACAGTTCCGAAATTGCCACGCCGTATACACCTCGCGCGCAACGCACGCACACACGTCGCCGCGCCCTCTGTGTCACGGGGTCGGCGGCAAGGGGGACGGTGGGCGATACGCACGCGGCGCGGCACTCCAATCGAATTCCCAATTTTCCGCGCGGTTTGTCCGGGACACGATAGCGCGCACGCGGACCGCCGCCGCCGGTCCAGACGGAAAATTGGCCGTTACACGTATATAGTGTTTATAATATATATATATATATATATATACTTGTGGCCATAGCCTTCAACCCGCAGCATCGCCGCCGCCGCCGGACAATATAGTCAAGTTTATATACAATAATATATATATATATGTACACAACCCCTTGTTTTCTTTCTCGATCAAATCGCCGCCTCATACATCACCACACCCACCACTTGTGGCCGTAGTTCACCCCCCCCCTCTTAAAGTCGATAAGGCAATATTATTATTATTATTATAATGTATATTATATTCTTTTTGCAGCGTTTCCGGCCTGTCACACACACACACACACACACACATGCAAAATTTTATACTCGAATCCGTCGTTATATTACAACGTGTTATACGTAATCGTTATCACATCAGTTGTGGTTATTGTATGTTATAGTAAATGATGGCTTGATGGGAAAAAGACCAGAAGGGAGGGGACGTTAGGCGCAGTACGATTTAAATCTCATAGCTGTTGTATCTCACAGTGTCTGCTGTAAAAACTGTGACGTCTTTCCCGTCACTAACCTAACCTAACCCAACCCAGGACAATTCGCCGCCCGACTTATCGCCACGAAATAATTGTCATTTTTTACTCGTGTCTTTTTACCCGGTGACCGAGGCGCGTTTTCTCTGTTCTATATTCCAGAGTTTTGTTTTTAACTATTTATCGTTACACTGACAAGTGCTGCTGGCACGCATCATTTTTAAAATGATTCATAAAATGTATTAATTAAAAGAGATACTCAGAAGTAAAACGAAGCAAGGTTATAGCGTTATGACATTCAACTGAACAAGAAACAGCTGTTCGCCAGGGGAATATTTCGCAAAATCGATTTGTATGATTGTATGTATTGAAAATAAAACTCAAAAGAAGTGGTGTTTAAAATATATGACATTACACTTATGCCCCCCCTCCCAAAAAAAAAATAAATAAACAAAAACAAAGGCATTAAAAATTTTTAAAAATTTTATTAAAATAAGTCTTTAAGAAAAAGTTAAAATTTAAAATGTTTTATTTTTATTTTTTATTATTTAAATTATTCATACTGTAAAAAACACGACACAAACAAAATAAAATTATTTATAGAAGCTTAAAGAGAACGGAATACGGAATAAATTATCAAAAATCCAGAAATATGCATGATAAACGTTTCAAAATTGAGCGTTGTGTCGAAAAATTTGCGTTTGATAATGAGCTAAAAAATAAATAACTTATGAATTAATGAAAAACGTTTGCTTCGAATTCACGTCCTGAATATTACACGCACGTATTATGCGTCTTATTTTGATCAGGAACGTCATTTGGTTATTGGAGCAGAGGGCCGAGTGCAAAGAACGCCCAGTTCTCTTTTTCGTTGAGTGCACAGTTGATGTTAGATTTTACTAGGAATAAATCATAATATATATATATATATATATCACTTTCGTTATAATTCATTGTTAAAATTAACCAAAAAGACGGTACTTACGCAGGGGTGACAGTTGTAAATTCCCCCTTCCACCCCTCCGTACAAAAATAATAATAAAGAAATGATTTGTCTGTAATGGTAGTCGATTACTATACTATACAGCGTTATGTAAAATTATTATGCGAGACGACTAATTAATATATACCTAATAGAGAAACGGTGTTTTCAAATCGTTTCGACACGCGTTTTTCTTTTGGCGACCGTTTTGCTCTTAGGTACACGACACCCCCTCTCCCGCCCCCCCACGCAATTAACGGACATTAAGATATTCCCACCGCCACCCCCCCTGGCCCCCGTTCGTCCGCGTAATCGCCACGCGTTGGTTGAAAATATATAATACGCGCACGCTCGGAGGCGGTCCCTCACACCACGAACGCGATCGTTTTAATAATGACTACGTCGCGACGGCAGTAATAACATACTCCGTTTCGTCTCCTGTTTACGCATTATATTTTATATTTAGGTACACCGTGTAACCGAATTATTTGACTTTCGGTTTCTCTTCGAGATCAGCGTTTTTTTTTTTTTTTTTATTATTATTATTATTGAAAAGATAGAAATGCACTTCAACATCTAAGGTTATTACTTATTAGTCTTGTTTACATAATATTATACATAATTTATTGTATGTCACATTAATAATTAAAATTAAAACGTACAAGTTTGAACATTTGAAATTTTGTAAATACAATACATCGGTTAAAGATTGTTTAAAATATTGATTTTTGTAAGAAAATGTAAAATTGTCTTCATTTAGAGCTTCTTCTATTAGTTGTTTCGGTATCGATTGGGTCTCTCGAATGTTTTGTTGAAGATCAAGGCAGTTTTTAATATTATGATGTGTCGGGTGGTTAAGCTTTCTTGGCATTTATTACGTGTGGTCTTTACTAATCAAGAACGCATGTGTCAGAAAGAAATGTCCAATTGTCGTTTTGGTTAGTGTTACTTCTCCGTCGTCCGTTTAAGTTCTGAGAAATTTTGAATTTTGAATTTTGAATTTTGAATTTTTTTTATGTCCCCTCATTCGGGAATAGGTTTTTCGCCCAACCGATTGTCTCGTGAGTTACAATATGTTACGTATGTACAATGGACATAAACGAATTAAATAAATACGTAATACAATCGTATCAAACATAAATTATAACTTGTCTTTTCGGTAAAATATATTATATCTACTCCGTCTTCGTTATGACGCAATGGACATCGTAAAACGTGAAGTACACACATCAATCGACCAATCGGCGATAACTTATTGTAATCAGTGCTTGACTTGGGGGAGGACGTTGGGGGACGAAGTGCCCCTTCTTTTTTTCAAATATTTTTACCGCACCCCTACTAATTTTTAAAAAAAATCACCCACAGATATATGAGAAATTAAAATTTTGGGGGACGTTAATTTTTTTTTAGACTCTCTTCTAATTTTTTTCCAATTCAAGCACTGATTGTATTTTGATAAACCCCCCTCCCACATTCATCGTCAAGAGTCGTTTATTATTATTTTTCTTTTTTCTCAATACTTATCCAGTATTATTATAATTCTATATATTTTCCCAGAGTTTACAAAAAAAAACGCAGTGTGGTGACAACGTGCTCGTTGTTGTTCTTCTTCCGCGCGGAGAAATAAATCGGCATTGCAGATCATTTATTACGCATTAGGACGTTAGTAACGTCGTTCTTCTTTCATCGTTTTCACTCTCTACACGTACCAATGAGCTGTGCTCATACTTTCTCGCGCGCTGTGTTTAATACACTATACCGGACACAAACCATTCGTACGAAGTAACTATATGACATACACCGATTCTAAAAATATAACACTGAATCTGGATCCGTTATTTTACTGTACGCTTTACATGCGATCACTTCATGTTAAATTGTAATATTTTATTATATTCAGAACATGGAGGGGAAGCAAAATAACTTTAGACTTTCCCTTAAGACTTTTTTGTAAATGATGTTTGTAATAAGTATGTATTTAATATCCGTGAAGTCAAAATATAAACGTAATTGTCAATATTGTATAAAATATTATCGAGAAAAAAGAAATAATGATTAAATAAATTAAACCCGTCCCCTGAATTTCAAATTTTTAATTCCGCGTCCGATATCAATTTATATGCATCGACATTTCATTATGCTTTACTACGACATAATAAACTAAACACAGATTATTAAAATGTAAAAAATAAAAAGAGAACTTAAAATCTAAACAGGGGTGTTATAAAAATTTTTAACATGGAGAATTTAATGTACATAATTAGTCAGTGTATGTTTAAAAGATAGACTGGAAAATTTCATTCGAAGAAATTCTATTTAACGTTCGCAAATAGAATGGGTGAATTTGAACGGGCTGAAGCCGTAAACAAACCCCCTATATTATTTGACACGACATCAACGGGGGGGGGATAGGGGCATTATCCCAAATTGTATGTTGTTCAAATCGAGTCGAAGCTTTTAGCAGCATCATCATCAACGGAATAACGTCGTCTCTACTAGTAGCAAACGAAAAATAATAAATAATGAGTAATGCGCGTTTCTTTTAACGAACATTAGACGCGTGACTGCTGTGCATACGAAAAAAAATAAATAAATAAAAAACAAACCGCAAAGTATTTTTCATTTCGCGTATTGCTCTTACAGACACACACACGTACACGTACACGTACACATCGGATACACATAGGTTTAGTGAGAGATGTTGTCTGTATATAAGCATTTTCCCCAAAAAGCTTTCGATTCTGCAGCGGGGGCCACTTAAGAGAAATAATACACTGGAAATCAAAATCAAATCCGATTGGATCGGCTAAACCCGAAATGGTCCTCTCCTCCCGCCGCCGTTATCCCCCCCCCTACTCGAGCACCGACAATGTCTGCACCGCGCTTCCATCGCGCTGCATCCGTCTCGCAGCAGTCGTCGTCTTATGCCTGGGACGTACTCGAACGAAAGAAAACACGAAGCTTTTAAAAAGCTTTCGGAGGCCATCGGAGAATTTGCGTAATGACGCTAAACTAATGTATCGGCGGAGGTAATAAAACGACGAGAGTGGAGCGGCGGAGCGGGCGGCGGCGACGGGGAAAGATAAACACACACACAGAACAAGAGAGAGAGGCGAGCATTAACTATAAAAGTAAATGGAATCTTTTAACGGAATTCGAGAGTATTGAATGTGACAGGGACGACGTCGGGCGTGTGTGCACGTGGTGTGGTGAGGTCGGGAAGAGAACGAGCGAAAGAGAAAGGGAGAGAGAGAAAGGGAGAGAGAGAGAGAGAGAGAGAGAGAGAGTGAAGCAGAGAGTTTTTCTAATGCATTTCGCATTTTGTGTGTGTGCAGCGGACGGACGGGGCGCATTAACACAATGCCAAAGTGGAAAACCCGTGTTTTTCTTTTTAGAAAGCGCCTCCTCGTCGTCGTCGTCGTCGTCGTCCGCGCTCGCACATCAGACTTATCTCCCACCGCCGCCACACGTATACACCACTCACACACACAGTAACTGTTTTAGACTTTAGAGATCGGGCTCATAAATAAATGGAACCGGCCCCGGCGGCGGCGCTGCAATATCGTTTAAGGGGAACGTTTCGTGAGCGGCGGCGGCGCACACACTCAAATTATACACGCACGCCACGACGACGTCGGTTGCGGGGCGCATCGAGTTCCGGGGGAGGGGGGGGCGGCGATAAGGGGAGGAGGAAAAAACCGCAAACCACTCTACAAATTAATTCCGGGGGCTAGGAGAATCAATACTCTTCCTCTGTCCGCCGCTACAACTGCTGCTGCAGTCTCTCTTTCTATCCTACGAGCGAGCGAATACACACACACACACACACACACACACTGCACGCTCCGTGTCTTTCGCGCCGCTCTCTTTCGGATTGATTGCCTCGGTGGAAAAGCTATTTTCATCAACGCTAATGAACAATACGAATGGGTTTTCCGCTGCCGCCGCCCGGCAAAAGCTTTTACGACGAATGAGATCTTCCGCCGCCGCCGCCGCCGACACGCCAGTAGTAGCTGGGCCGGGCACGGCAGGGGGTGGACGAGCGAGAGCTATACCGGGTGAAGGGGAGGAGGGTGTGACGGCGAGGAGTGGTTGGCGGCGTGAAACGTGTGCCGGCTAATTGCGAATTGGACGCGAGCGCGCGCGAGCGGCAGGACAGCATAAATTTGATCAAACTGACGCTTTTAGTGGGATTACCAATAATCCCGCGCAATATTCATTGTTCCTCCCTCCGCCGCCGCCGCCGCCGCCGCCACCACCACTGTTCGTATATACTAAACGCATTTATACGAATGTATATTATACAGAGCGATCGTCGGTGAAAGACGTCTGCGGCGGAATAACTTCCCGCGGCGGCGGCGGCGGCGCGAGTATTAAATTTAATTCGACACTTCAAATGCGACGAAATTATATGCTCAATCGTATCGCGTAAATATTTCCTTTTTTTATATATATTCTGGAGGGGAGGGGGGGTTCTTAAAAAAATTCGTAAGATCTTCGGTAATATTCAGTGCTAAATAGATTAACTGCTGGATACACCGTTTTAAATGCTCGTCGTTCGAGTAAATCTCGCAATTATTTTATACTGTAATCGTTCGCGAAAAGGGAAATTAAAGCTTTTTTTTTGGAGAAAATTATTTTTTTTTAAAAACGTGAATCCGATTCGTACGATAAAAATATCGTTGCCTTTGAATGCTTAATCAGACAAACCTTATATGTTCTGCGCGTTAAGTTGTACAAATTCGAAATATAATATATAAAAAGCCGGACATACTTCGCACGATGGGTGTACTTCGCACGACGGGTGGTATTCTCCTGACGGGCGTATCAAATTTTAAAGAAACGATAAATCGTTTCTTCAATAAAACGATTCTGAACGAAGGAAGTTAATAATATAAGAAAAAAAAAAAAATTTCAAAAAATGTCCAACATTTTTTTTCACATTTTCAAAATTTTCTCGCGCCAAAATCTTTTTTATAGGATTTTCTATCTATTTTTAAATTTTCATAAAATTCTGATCAAAAAATGATGGCTTTCGAGTCGTTTTTGTCAAATTTTGGGTAGTTTTTTCCAAAAAAAAAAATTGAAGAATTGAGAAATTCAAAAAATGACCTCTCTGAAGTACTTTCTAGAGGCGAATCGGGTTTCGAAAAGTTATTGATAGAAACTTTTGGACAAGTATTTCTATACGAAAAAATGTACACAAAAAAAATAAATAAACATCATTGTAAAAACACTAGCTTCTTCACTTCATTCAGAATCTAAAATTAATAGAGATTATAATCAATAATTTTTATATAAGACAATAATGTTCAAACGTAAAAATATAACAGCTGGCGTCAGTATTTATTTATTTAATAAACGGGACTAGCCCAATATAACATGACGTGTACATAATTAAAATAGAATTACAGAAATAGAATAAAAATCACAATTAGTAGCTTACTAAGATACACAGTTACAATTACAAAAACACAAGACAAATTAATTAATAACAAAAAAGAAACATATTACTCATAGTTAATATAGATAAATAAGAAATTTAGAACTGAAACTTGACTTGACTTAACTTTTTGTTATGGCATAACAAAAGAGGTATCGGTATTGGCAATGCTCATTAAACGTATAATAAGGAGAGTTAAGATGATAATTTGTGAAGAAAAATGGAATATGAAAAAGAAAATTGGAACAAGTGAAACGAGCAGGAACATTAAAATTAATAAGGGATATATAGCAATGATCAATACGTATATAAATATAAAACGTATATTTCTATAATAATTATGTTCATGTGACACGTCTCTGTGTCAACTCTTCGCTTCTACTCCTCTTTCCAGAATCCACAGTATCACGTCATGTCCTAAGCTATATGAAATACCAAAAATTTGTATTGTCTTCAATCTTCGCGCAATTTTGTTGTATTTTGGTCTGCTACGCTTCGCCCCGCATCTGCAACCGGACCAGAAAAACCTGTTCACGCGTTTAAAACAAAACTTTTTTCGCGATTGACAAAAACTAAAGTAAACACAATGTTAAATTTTTTCCCACAAAAACAGTGTCTTGGAATGATGTGATGAAGTGTAAAATGCCAAAAACGTTTGTGCGTATGTATAATTAATAATAAGCGTTCAATTAAAAAAAAAAAAAATAATCTGGTCGACGCACGGTTTTTCTGTGCGTCATAGACAAAATTCGCCTCTATCAATCCCCCTGTACATATAATATCCATAATATATACATTAATGTATGAACACCGCCGCGAGTGAATGTACGTTTAGTAATTAATTTTTTTTTTTTTTTTTTCGTTTTTAATCATTAATAGTGTGTGTGCAGACTAATTTCGAATTCAATTATACTCGCGTACGAATACTACATTGGCTATGATGAAAAAACAAAAAAAAAAACATCGATTTATCTCTTTTGTACCCGGTCGCTGATGATGAATTCATTTGCACCAGAGCAATTGATAAATTTACTCTTTATTCGAAATCCGAAATCGCCTTTTTTGAAATTGTATTTTGTATTGGTGGTGCGTAACTATAGTCAGTGCCGAATCTAGGGCATATTTCGACGCCCGGGGCGAGTGAAAATGCAGCGCCCTTAACTGTGCACACTCCATATGTGGAGCTGGAGGGCCCGTGTCTCTTTTGGGAAAAAAAGGGGGTGTTTTAACACAAATTTTTTGAATGAAAAAAAAAAAAAATTTAAACATTTGTATACATTTTCAATATACCCGAACTAAGTTTTTTCGATTTTTCATAAATTTAAGAGCGCCCTCGTACCATCGCGGCGGCCGTGGCGATGATACCTACATGCACCCCACCCCCCCACCCCTTAGATCCGGCACTGAGTCTATAGTATGTACAAATGTGCGTAACAAAAGTGCGGCGGCGGTGTCGTTTCTCGGGCTTTGCTTGTAGCGCCGACGAAGAAAACACTTAAACAAATTGGCCGAGTTTTCGTGAGAGTACATTTCGTTTGGCCTCAATTATTTTTATTACGTAAAACCATATATATATATATATAATGTTCTCTCGGAGAAATGTGTTTTTGTTTTGTCACCATCAATCATACGTATTATAGGTGTATGGGTGATATTAAAAGTTACCCGAGTGATGGATGATTTATACGGTACGGACAACCGCAGTAATATTTTTTGATCTAATTAATTGTTTTTCGTGAGAGCCCACCTAGTCGCGCGTTTTTCGTTTTACATACAACAGAACAACCTAACCCCTAACCGAACACTCGCATCTTATTCTCGCGTCAGACGCAAAACAATGTTACAAAATATTTTTATATTTTTATTTATTAATTTATTATTAAAATCTTTAATTAATTTAAAACGATCAAAATCAATGTGTTTATTTCATAATCATAACAGTGACACTATAATGTTACTCTAGGAGGAATGGGTTTTCGAACTCTTTAGACCGTCAAACACCTCGAACTTTTAGAAATTCGAACAATTCGATTAGTTCGAGTTAAGTATATGTTAGAATTTTTGAACAGCTTAATCGGCAGATTTTTTTTTTCCGAAATTTTTACTCTTTTACTCGTTTTTAAAATGTTGATTTAAAAGTAGTTTAATAATTGAAACTTAAAAGTATTAAAACATTTAAAACATATAACTTTTAAATATTAACTTAAAATTTTACTACTATTATATTTTTCCTTTCCAAATTAATTAGGAATAAATTCTCAAACGGTTTAATTTTTTTACAGTTCGAATAAAATTCAGATTCGAGTTCGAGTTCGAAAAAATTAATGTTCGACCTATCCCTACTATATTCCATGATTATCACAAATGGATTAGTCTAACGAACATTCTAGAACAGTGGTAGGCAACCCGCGGCCCGCGGGCCGCATGCGGCCCTCGAAGCTATTTTGAGTGGCCCGCAAAAAGTTGTTAAACTTTCACGATAATTCATTATGATTTGTATATTTTTATCCATAACGTA
>JAIPRM010007464.1:0-17165 GCA_025469315.1 Stegophylla sp. TES_Ste_2020 | reverse complement strand
TTTTCTTATATTATTAACTTCCTTTGTTCAGAATCGTTTTACTGAAGAAATGATTTATCGTTTCTTTAAAATTTAATACGCCCGTCAAGAGAATACCACCCGTCGTGCGAAGTATGTCCGGCTTTTTAAAAATGTTATTTCACAAAATTCATAATTTTAGATTCTAAGCAGAGTAAAGGTTATGATATTACAATTACGCTTATTTTATCTATTTATTTTTCCTCGTTCTGTGAAAATGTATTTCTTATAGAAACTTTTTATCCCATTTTTGTCTAGCCACTTTTTGAATCAGGATTCGACTCTAGATGGTTTTTTATATTTGACATTTTTTAAAATTCGCGATATTTCAAATGGTTGACACTCGTCATTAAATTTTACTTTGGTTATATATTTGATTGCAATGGAAAATTTGATAGTAACCAATTAATTAACCATGGTAACCATGTTAATATGGTACCATTGTGGTCATCGTAACACAATACTCAATAAGCATAAATTTTACCACACATTTTATATTTAATATAAAATGTGTGGTAAAATTTTTTGTTAACAAATTAGCAAAAAATGTTGTAAAATTTTAACCATGGGGTTAGGTTAGGTTCTATCAAATAATATTGTAACGGAATGCGCTGGAACGGGTGCTGGACGTTAAAACCGTAATAACAGGTGTTGACGAATGAAGCGTCCGATAAGCCAAGTCCTTAGTAAACTCAGCATGTGGATGCTGCAGCAGAGTGTAGTTTAGTAGTGGCTGGGACGCGATACACGTGCACGTGCACCTACAAAGGGACGGCACGTCGGTGACGCGGACAAAACGCGTCGTCGTGCGGATATAATATCATTAAAATACACGTATAATAATAATACAATAATATTCCGTTCTAGTCTGTTCGCTATTATTCGCGCCGCGTCGGATGACGCGGCGACGGGTTCGCGTTGACGCTCGCGTATAACTCAACAGATGTGTTGCTCGAGCGACTTGTATATACAGAGTCATATACACACGTCCGAGGCAGTGGCCAATGTACCGTGTAGACCTTCGCCGCCGTGCTTTTCGGCGCGATTAATTGACCGTGTCTCTCTCTCCCACCCTCTCCCCAGCTCCAACCATCGACCCCACGTTCTGCGCACAGATCCGCAGTGTCTCTTCGACTGCAGCCTACTACTACAGCATCTCTATTTATCCCTTATCCCTCTTTATGACGGCTCGTCGAAACCAGAGGGTACTGACAACCCGTCCCGGAGTTAATTGAATATAAATAAAAATAAACGTATATAATATAATATTATACACGTCGCGTTTTTGCGCGCCTCGTATATGGTCCAGCGGCACCGCCTCCGCGGTTCACGTCCCTTTATCATTATATTATTGTTATATTTTCCGTGTGTCATCGCCCACCGACTGCACCGTTCGACGACGCACTTTATTACAAACGCTTGTACAGAATATAATATAAAAAAAAAACAAGCAGTCACTCGTTTTGCCGCGTACACTGCGAACACAATACAAGTGTACTTACTTAATAGGTTTTCGTGTGTGTGTTTTGTGTTCAACGCGTGTAACGCGTATTGTACGTCATTATCATACACGGTGTGTATGTGTGTGTTTATTAAAGCGGTATTTTCGTCGTCGTCATTGTCCCCCTCCTCCCTCGTCGATCGATAAATAATAAGTTTGGTTGGGATTTAAATATTATGTCATTTTTTCCCCTGCTGTTCCAGTACCTACGTAGGTCCGAGAGCAGAAAAAGTATTTCATGCAATTCAGATGATTTTAATGTATGGTTTTTACTATGCATTTTTTGATAAAATGCATTTTAAATTATGCAATTAATTATTAATTAAATATTAAATAAATGGATATCTATTTTATTAAAAAAACACTAAATAAATAAATTTAAATAAACCTGCCAACTCGCCCGCCACTACCGAATTCGATCTGTTTTGTTACCGTCGTTGTGCGTTGAACAAATACTAAAAACACATCCGGTCGAGTTGAAAAATAACTTCGCACCATGAGTATTCTTCGCTCCTCGGCTCGAATGGGATGCTCTTAATGAGTAATAGGTGTATTCAGTTTTATAGAAAAGATAAATAATTTCTTCAATAAAACAATTTTGAGCAGAGCTTCAGTTTATTCAAGACAAAACACTAAAAATGTTCAGGCATCAACAGTCCAAATAGAACGCACATAATTCTCACATTAATTTCGAAATCACATCTATTTGTTCACTCGACACATATATAGTTAAATTAATTAAACCTGAAGTCTGAATAATTAATACATTATTGATTATAATATATTATAGTACAATAATTTTACATAATGCAGCAGGTGCTATTTTCGGATATATTTATATATCGTGAACTCATACGATTGAAAATAATCTGATCTGTCATGTAACTCCGATTTTAGAACAAGTATGTACTGATTTGTGAAATAGGGGAAATCTTGGGATGTAACTTTCCTTCCCCCAAGGTTTTTTCTTTATATAAAGTGCGTCCACCAAATATTGCTTGCGCCTGTCTGAACGGTAGATTAATAACCACATTCTTTCTTACCGAGTTATACAAAAATAAATTGGTTGTGATCATTCAAAATGTTTTTCATAACTTTTATGTTATACTTTATATGTGTAGACTCGAAAGATAAACACATATTATACTTTCAATTTTATTTACTGCTGGAATGATATTATCTAATTTCTATCACTAATTATAATTAATTATTAATTACGGTATTAGTAGACATCAATTTTACCTTGAAAACGTTCCAAGTCTCATATTAGAGAAGACAAATCAATATCAATAGTTATGTCACAAATATGATTAAACTTACCATCATTTTAGTATTTATTTTTTAATTCATATTGATGAAGTTTCCCATAAGTGCTTTGGTTATGAATATTTTTAAAAACACAGATTACTTTTTAATTATCTATTTCAAAAGTAATATAAGTTAAATTTTGAAAATGTCTCCAATACCTTATCATAGACAAATTTCGGATAGAATGTAAATATGTAACGATTGTTAAACATTTTAAATGCAAAATTGGAAATTATTGTTGCCTATAAATTAACTGAAGCTCTGTTCAAAATCGTATTTTTGAAGAAATCATTTAGCGTTTCTTTAAAATTCAATCCACCAAAGTATCTCTCCCAAGAAGCGAAAAATCCCATGGTATGAAATGTGTCTCTCTTTTTCAAATGTAGTTGTTAACGTTCTTAAATCATTGTATCTTTATAAATTATAAAAATCTTCAAAACATATGTTTTGTCATATTTTTCAAACGGGTATTTTAAAACTATAAGTTTTTAGGCGCAGATTCCTAATCAGAGGTGTTATTTGAAGAGTGGAAATTATGGTTTTTATCCTGTCCTAAACTTTTATACGTCAGCTATGCTTATTCTCACAATTCCAAAATAATTTTTTTATATATAATATGTATAGTTAAATATTTTATTTAATTTCCATTAATACGTACTTATTTAGAACTATTTGGTTCATAAAACAATCGCGATATTCTTTAGAGATGATTTATCGTAATTTTGAAATTAAATTTTTAGTATTATCATTTTAACAATAAGCTTAATTTTAAAACATTTTATAACATAATGTATATAAACATCATGTTATATTATGAAGTTGTCAAATATATTTGTTTTTGGTTGGTTTTGATTAATAACATATTAAGTCTAAAATCATAATTGTCGATTAGTAAGCTTTATTATTACTTTTTTTTTTTTTAATCAGCTAATTTTTAGAACTATCCTAGTCTATCAAAACTTGAAATATGCATTAGTCTAAGACACCATTAAAATTTGTTTAACTTAATTTAAGAGATCAATCATGAAGTAGAAATATTTCTTGAAATTCAACAATTAAACACACTAGTTACAAAGTCAGAAAGATTAAATTGATTTAAATCCAACTTTGCTGCTATATTTTATCATCATTATTACTATTAGAACCATTAACATTTCAACAGATACAGAGAGATTTTATTTAATTAAAATTTTAGGTCAAATTCTTATGAGGCCATTTATTTAAAGATATGTAGTCAATAGTATATGACATAGTCAATGAACTCACTTTAATGACTATACTTGTATACAAATTATTATGGAATATTTTATGTACTTGTTGGAGCAATATTTTAATTTATCTTCTCTGATTTCACAGCTCAACGATTATAATAAACTGAAACAAAAGGTTTCTTAAACTATTCTCAATTATTTAACTATTTTATCACGTTATAAATATTACCAACAGGTTAGAGTAAATGTACTAAAAACAACTTAAATTTAAATTTGAGTTAATCTGTATAATTATATAAAATTCATTTTTAGTCCATCGAAAGATCATTTTTCATACGAGAAAATAGTTTTTGTTACACAAGATCGTACATTATATTCTTTATAGGGTGGATTTAATTGGCACTGAGCCGAAGGGAGCATTACGACTGAGTTCAATTTTGATTTTGGCAACTATGAGTTCTGCAGAATGAATAATTTTATCAAGCATTTGTGACACACGTATGTTTCTATATCTCTAGAAATTGGCACTAATCCCAAAGTTTTATAGAAATACGGAAAGGATTCAAAATAACGGAATATATTATTGTTATTATTATAGCTTGGAGCGGTAAGAAAAATATATTTGGCGTTACGTTATAATTAAATATTATTCACGTCTTATATATTATGTATTTTATATTATCTTATACCATTAATTATTAGTCGTGGGCACCATGCAAAAAGAACAGTTATTTTCTTATTTATTTTTAACCGGATAGTTACAAACACTTAAATAGTCAATGAAAGTTGTTTCAAATCCTGTAAGCGATAGGAACTATTAGTGTCTTGAACATATTGTTTTTGATAAGAAAAAAAAATCCTAACTGTAGTTGTTAAAGATTACATAGTCGTTTTAATTATTGTTATCTAAAATTATCCGTATTACACAGGAATAATATTTAATTAATATAAATATAATATATATAATATAAACCAGCTAATAATAAATTGTAAAATAAAGCAAATTTTACAATTTTTTTTTTTGTTTACACGTTTTCGTATAGAGACACTTGTCAAAAGTTTCGAACAGCAAATTTTTGAATCACGATTTTCCTCTAAATGGTATTTTTGAAACGTCATCTTTCGAAATTCTCAAAATTTGGAATAAACTTCCCAAAAATTGACAAAAAAGACTTAGAAACTATCTTTTTTTGATCCTAAATTTATGAAAATTTAAGTATACATAAACAACAAAATGAGAAATATTTTATTGAAAGAAAATTTTGAAAATGTAAAAAAAAAATTTTAGAAAATTTTATTCTAACACTTTTTTATCTCACAAAAAAATATTTTTTCTCTTTCCTCAGTTAACAGTGAAATATAAAATCGGCCGAGTAAAAAATAATTATATTATTTTTGTTCTTAGCATAACAATATTTATAATTTTTTTAAAATAAAATCGTCTTGAATAAGCTGAAACTCCATTCAGAATCGTCGTCTTATTGTGAAGAAACGATTTATCGTTTCCATTATTATTATTATTTTTTTTTTTTCAATTTGACAAAAATAAACGAGACCCATGACGGTGTAATGTGGCGCGCAAACAAATCGCCCGCGTCCGACGCGTTCACGGTCTCGTTTTTACCGCGCTCGATGGACGGGGTATATTATAGATTCTGCCAATCGGTCGCCGCCCGGTCGAGACGCGTTCGTAAATCCTCCGGGAAGCCGGGGAATCCATCTCGACGGTCGGAGCGCGCACGGCGAAACCATCACGAGTGCATTTTACCTGCGCCGCGTACACGTCCGATATACATATTACCTATATAAATATATTTTATACGCATAGTGTACACATACGCGTATGTGCGTTTTGCGTTTAAAATATTCATACCGGGAACACAATAAATCTTCCTACTGCGCGCGCAGGAACAGGGACAGGGACGCGTATACACACATACGTAATAATATGTATATTATATAGACACGCGGACATCGATTTCATTTTACGCGGTCATTTGTTTGCGAATAGGTACGTGCGCCGGTCACCGCACGCATATAATAATAATAATAATCAGTGGCGTATAATACAGGCACTATAAGCACGTGCCTACAGTGGCACATTTTTAGGGGAGGCAAATTTTCAAAGGCCATTTTTTGTTTATCGATTAATGTGTTATAATCTGAGTATTGAATCTTCGGAGTTTTACATTTTTTTTTTTTTATTGCAAATGTCATGTACATAACAAACAACAGACAATAGAATTTCTATTTTAATTTTTAACAATAAAAATCGTAATTATATTTTAATATAATAATCATCATCACCGGTTGACATTAGATGTATAAATACGTATTTTACTGGCGGCTGTTTCACAGACATCTACAAAACGTATTAAAAGTTAAAAATACTGAAAAAATACTTGTTTCGGTTTTATCGCAAACTTAAATATATTATTTTATACAGGTACCAATTAAAAATTATATTAATAATCCTGAAATCATCGATTCAGTTAGTGCGTTAATTCATCGAAGTAAAATAATCACATAACATTTATTACCTATGTATTAAGATATTACAATGTTGTTAAGTATTTATTATCATTTATTTTAACTACAAATTATTTTATTTTTATTACTTCTCTTTATTTATAAAAAGTTTCTACTTTATTTGTATTTAAGTACATTAGGACGGCAATTTTCCATGGCCCTACGAGCGGTAAACTTTTAAATACGCCCCTGATAATAATAATAAAAAATGTATGTGTAGATGTGTGCGTGCGCTTGATGATTGACGTGATGTTTGCAGCAAAAAATAAAAATTAAATATTGCAGTAGTTATGGTATACCCGCGTGTATTGTAGTGCATCGTGACGTGAATGTTACATAATAATATGAAAATGCCGGACCGCGGACTCGCGACTCGGTGCATACTTAAAATTCGTTAATTCTTAATAATAATCGGTACGGGCTCGTTCAAATGCATATAATACACTATCTGACACGTACTCATACAATGTCAAAACGGTTTTTATACGTTGCAGGTACCTAATTCGCTGAAACGCCGGTTTTCGCAGTCGAGAATACTGTAACGAGTGTGATTATCGTACAGGATATTTTATTTATTTATTTATTGTTAGCAGTAGAAATGCGCACATAGTACAATGAATAAATACATGAAATTACTAGCTTTGCTTTAGACTGAGGTAATACCTCTTATCTCGTAGAGCAAGAATACTTATCAGGATGTAATCCTAAGTACAATAAATCAAAAAAAAAAAAATAACTTCAAAATTAAGAATACAATTTAAAAGAAAAGAAAAAATATACAATTTAATACTGATATAGAAGGAATACGATTAAAACTTATGACTTTATGAGTAATATAAAAAACATAATAACATAAAATAACGTCTATTAATTGCCTATTTAGAATTTTTAAGTAATAAGCTAATTAGTAAATGTTTTACGGTATATCTTCTCTATAATATAATGATAATATAATAATCTAATATTACAACAATATTATGCGATAGGATAATGCGGTAAATGTGTTCGAGTTTTTCGCCCCTACAATGCTCTGAATTGTATCGGACGTTTGGCACGAATTCAATATAAATGTATTATTCGTTGTTCATTCCACCTATATTGACGAAACCGAGAAATCATAAAATATTTTATCTATCTGACTTCAGTCGGTACCTTTATCTATGTAGCCAACATCATCTGCATGCATGTATAAATTATAACGAGTTCCAAGTGTGCAAATTTTTAACAAAATATTTATACACATTATTAAGCATTATCGCTTTTTCTAGAACTATTAAATTAAAAATATCTATAAACATATCGTCTAAAAGCGATGAAACTTCATTTTTTACGTATACTCATATAATATTTTTCATACCACATTTTTATATATTTTGTCATCGTGGAACAATAGGAGTAGCAGATTTTCCAAATTTTCACGTTGGAATAAATTCCGTAGTTTATCACAAAACATAATATATAAAATGAGAAAAAAACACTATAATATTACATTAGGGTGCGTTACATACCAATCGACTTCCTGTCTCTATACTTGTAGTGTGCCAACTTTAAACTAGTTGGTATATATATAAAAAAAAAGAAGGAAACTTTTTTTGACATGTCAATAAATATAATGACCCCCTAAACTTGGAAATATCTAAAGTGTGTATCAATAGAACGTATCTGAATAAAATATTCGTAGTCGCGATTTACTTTTGCTGCTCAGTAGGCAAAAAACATGTGTGCGTGTAAATATATATCTCTAACATTTTACAGATATTGAAACTTTAAAAGTTTGAACACTCTATTTCCATAAAAAAAAATTGATATGTTCTTACATATGTATATTTTGCCACTCTGCAAACCGACAAACTTTTATGTTTACGCGAGTTTGATAAAACGAAATACTGCAGTGTTGACAAAAATCGACGGTTGTAAAATATTTATACCGCGCTTCCTGCATTTGCATACTATACAATCCTTACTACACCGTAGGAAAATAAGTGCATTCAAAAACATATTTACGTAGCTAAAAAATAGAGTCAGAAAAAGGTGACATGCTGACTCCATACTACTTTAAAGAACTTTTGTCGATGAACAATAATTATTATTATTGTATATTCTTCGTTTGATTAAGCAGGTTACAATGAAACATTAGGTTTTGTTTTGTACACCAATTTATTGTAAGTAGCTTATTATTCGTACAGCGTTATAATTTTTTTTTTTTTTAGACTTTTGGACAGCAAAATTAATGTTTTTTGTTGTATTAAATATACCATATAATATGTTTACGTCAATAAAATTCCACCATAATATCACGATTATTTTTCATTATTTTTCTTATAGTAAGATTATAAATTGTTTGCGCGATTATGTAAATTTAACAATGGTTAATAAGAGAATACACTTCAGAAAAAACAAAAAATGTTTTTATTGCGTAATTAGCAATTGAGCCTTAAAATCGCTAACGAAAGTTGTCGAAAGCATGACAAATTTAATTGAAAGCGATTTTCGATTCGATAAATAATGAAACAATTGTTTATTTTGATACAACATACGTCATTGGTACATGTTGAAAATATGATACCGACACATAATTTACCCTGAAACTAAATGAGTTTTGGTGTTCTCCCGAATTTCGGAACGTTTAACGTTGACAACATTAAACGACAAAACTCCGTACGCGCGATTTGGAATAATTGATTTGCGCATTTAATAGGTCATAGCTATCGAATAGGTATCGGACGACTTGGAATTTAATACGAAAATTCTTAAACGATAAAACAGTTGGGCAGATTTTGCATACCTAATTGGAAAAGTAATAAGCGCACTCGACAAACCAATTTTCGCATAATATTAAAGTTGACATTAAATCGAGAATGAAATTCAAAATGTTACGGACTTGTATTTATTTTTATTTTATTTTGAATCCGGAAACATTTATAATATATTATACACCTAATTAAATCGTCCGAAACCGTTCGGTTGACTCAACGATGACATTACTGCTGTACACGTGTTATGAACACACATAATAACACGGGTGTGAGGGCGGTGGTGACTCTTGTGCGATCACTACAGGGACGCTGCGGGGAGACAGGACGTTTGTTTTGCCGGACGCCCGGAAAAAATTATTGTGGCACAGAGACATGCACTACTACACTATTATTATTGTCATATATATGTATACACGAGAGTATACGCCGTGACATAATCTCGAGCGACGCTGAAACACGCTGGAGAATTGACACCACCGGCGGCGGCGGCGACGGCGGTTCTTCCGGTCCGCTGGGCCGTTATTAATTTAATATAGCTCTAGCGCGCGCGCACACACACGTCTTATTTCAATCAGCCCCACGTTCCCTAGCCACCACCCCCCCCCCAAAAAAAAGCCTGTTTAATATTCTTCCGACGCAATGTCCTGCACCCGCCTATGTGTGTGTGTGTGTGTGTACGTGGCTGTGTATTATACATGTGTATAATAATAATATGCGCACGCGCGACGAGGTAACGACGAGAGATGACAATGCGCAAATTCGACCGATCGGTTTTTTCACCGTTCAACGACGTGACGATGATTCGTGTAATTTTTATTTTTTATTTTGTATTTCATTCAACGACAAGTGTTCGCGTCAAGCGTAACACTCTCTGTGATGTTGATATTGTAACCATCTACACATGACACGTTTTTCCTTGCCACCTAAATACGTTACGCGACATCTGCACCAGTGACGTGGCTCTGCATCGCTACCGACACATATACCACACTTGCAAGACCGTGTTTTGTTTAAAACTTCAACTTTTTTCCACCCTAAAATCGTTTATACGACACTACATTTGTACGAATACTACGAATTTAACCTGCACAATTATTATTGGAACCGCGGGTTGAAAATTAAGAATTAATTCTGTGGTTTGTATTGAATATGTTTTATTAAATTGTTCTTTATATTAACTTCATTCGTTCAGAATCATCCAATTGAAGATTATACACACCCTTCAAAGGTATCTGACCCGAAGAGTGAAAAATATCCGTGGTGCGAAATATGTCCGGCTTCTTGTCTAAAGCTTTTTTTTTTTTTCGAAAATTATATAAACTTTTTCGAGCCTTGACTAAACTTACATAATATTATGTCATGTGTACGTGTGTGTACGACATAAAAACGACCCATTTATTACACCGCCGTATGGTTGTTGTTTTTGGCCGGTCGAACGATGATTTGTGATCCGCGTCGTACGGTTCGTAAAGTCCGGACAATCGCTCGACGGCCGTAGCCAGTACCCCTCGGACGAAAAATGTATGTGCATGTGTACAGTGGCTAATACATATTATTATTTATTACATTGTGTTTAGCACCATAATGCAACGCCGAGTTGTACTGCGAATACTGTAGCAGAATAGACGTTTGAAAGAAATATTGATATACTCTCGGGCGATTGACAAACGGCTCTATATAAACCTGTGCGCGGATAATATTATGTCGAGCACAAAGGCGCGAGGGCGCGAACAACGGTGGAGCAAACGAAATAATAAACACAATTGTACCCTTTACACACACACACACACACTAGCTGACCCCGCTCACAGTTCATTAAACCTGTAACAACCGACCCCGCAGAATATTATAATATTATGTATGTGTATACATACGTCACACACGCATGTACAGAAACACGACATAATAACATACGCGACCTATACATATTGTTATTAGGTGTACGTGCTCAGATCATCGGCGTCGTGGCCATCCATCGGCGGAGGCGACGGCGGCGACGAGGGAGAGCTGGTGTCCTCGTCATCCCCGCGGCATTTTTAATATTATAGTCAGTTGAGCGCAAACACACATGCATACACTGCAGCAGCAGCCGGTGTCCCGCCAGAATACAATAATAATAATAATAATAATAATAATAGTTATGTGTCGTCGTAAAGGCTAAACTGCGCGTGTGTACGTATACTGCACCTACCCCTCGTGTTTATTGTTTTTCCCCTCCTCGGTGTACACGGGTGACGATTTGCTACTACTACGCGTACTAAAGCCGTACACGCGCAGTGTATGTAGTCGGACACGACAGAAGGCTAAATACTTATTTAACACATGTTAATATTATTATTATTATTTATTTATTTTTATTATTACTATTATTATTTTTTTTTTTTTTACTCTACCCTCCCGCCAACACCTTACACACCGACGTGTTCAGCACTCCCCCGCCACCGCAGGCGGCAACCTTTTGCGCGCAACTGAGCAAACAGAAAAGGCCTGGCCGCACCGCCTACGGAAAATGACGATGTGCCACGTACAAATATATACACAGGGATTATGGCGCCAGATTCACGGGCATTTAAAATAAATCAACGCAATATTGTCCCTTCATTACCCGTCGGGCGTCCGTGTGTGTGTGTGCGCAGCAGTATATATATTATGTTTACAGGGGATTCGGTTTTTTTTTTTTTTTACGGTTGTCATTTTTTTCCCTATTTTTTTTGTGAAAATACGAGTGAATTAATCGCATAAACTATACGTATTACGAGTGAATGAATAAATAAATATATATTTATAATTCTAATATACTTGGTAGCAATTAATTATATTACTTAAAAAATTTGAAATTTTTATTTCGAAATGTCCACGAGAAAAGAAATGTGGGTAAATGTGGGAGGAAACGTCATGTTGCCGTATACGTCACACAGTTTTCATGCTAATTAAATGTATAAATAACGAAATTTTGATTACACGACGTATAATCAATAGTGTAATACACACTTTTCGATTTATACACCCCTAAGTAATATTGCAAACCCTTTTACTGCATCCTTATGTATAAAATTCGTAATAAAACCAATCGAAATTCGTATATAATTTTTACGTAAGTACGTATTTCAATCGGTCACCAATCACTACTAATTTTCGTTGTATATCTTGGTAAACGGAAAATTGGTACGGTTATTGTATTTTGAACAAAAGAAATGAAATAAGCGGAATATTGGTACTATAAAATATTTTATTTTCAGTGGTTCAAAAAATGTGTGCAAATTTAAATTAAATATATGTTTACAATAGTAATATGATAGTAAAAAATATGTCCAAAATTAAATTAAATATGTGTTCACAATAATAGTAATATAATAGTAAAAAGATGTGTCCAAAATGTATTATAAAATCATAATATTTCACAATAATTCATAATAATTCAAAATTAAATATAAACTCACAATAGTTTACAATAATTAATTATAGTTCCAATAGTTTCCCTATGGTATTTAAAAAAATATTCGTTGTAATTTCTTAACTTGCGTAACTGGTAATAGGTTGCATTAGTTTGTATTGAAGTTGAACGTTGCAGTTGTACTAGGTCACATGAAACCCATACAATATCTTTATTCTTTGTTACGGACATTGTCATTATTGTAGATTAGATTGGTACTTCCCTACTATTCCATGCAGTTACTGTAGTTATTTATCTATTGTGTTGTTATTAATTATGTATTTTTTTTTCTTAGCTTAAGAAACCCTGGTTTTTAACGACCGTACCAATTTTCCGACAATCGTATATCTTATATTGATAATACATTGCAACGGTAAACCACTTGAGATTTGACTGAAGTTTTTTGTTGAAAATGATTGTATTGTTATAATGTGTAACTAGTTTCGCTAATGTTTTTATGAGCCGGACTAACGTCGTTAATGATAGAGATTAAAAATAAAAACGATAAATAATACACTTCCGAACAGTAGATGTTGTCATAAACCATAAACACGGGGACAGAGGGTGAAACTACCATTTATGCATTATACGAATTAAGTTGTCGGTGTTTATGAAATAAATGAACCCCCTGCGGTGCATAATATATCGGTGACAGTTAGGCTGAACATGCCGGGCTACTGAGACCATTATAAGTGTTAAAAATGAACAATGATACCCTTGCACACGCCGTTTTATGAAAATGAATATTACATACACATATTCTATGATTAGTATTATTCACTTAACCGGAATCTAAACGTCGTCAACAGCCGTTTAAACACTAAAAGGAAATTATCAGCTGCTATAAAAAAGCTTGTATACGAGACTTATATATTATGAACAATTGTCAATGAATAATCCAATTCGATCGTCAGCGTTATTAATTTATACGACACCTAGAAGTGTTTGTATCAATAGTCGATACCTATTATTTACAAGAAATTAACAATGTTTTAAAATATGAAATACAATTTACAGCGTTACGTTTTTAAAATTAATATCACTGAACGAATGTACTAGGTATAGTTAGTAAAAAGCACATTTTTCGTAATAAATTACTATGAATTAAAAATTTCTATTAATAGTTTATTATAGAAGAGCGGTACACTCGAAAACGGATAAAAAATGCAGTAGTTAACACCATGCCGTATTAAAGAATTCAGGAAAAAAAATCTAGAACGGACACTACCATTATATAATATATATATAATAATATATAATAATATAATAATGATACAAATTACCCCATACTTAAATAATCTTCATAAAGTAAAAAAATAAAACATATAACTAACTTCCATCAAATAATATGAAACAAAAATAACTATGTCTAAACTTAAATTACTACACATGTTACATAATAATATTAAACAAATTCCAGTAAATAGTAAGTAAAGTACTACCTAGTATTAATGAATTCTAGTTTATTATAAATGTTACTTGAATCTTATTTAAAAAATGTCTTTATAATTTAATTAAAATTCCACATAATAATTATTACTCGACTTGAATATTAATAAAAATACATCATTCATCACATTAAAATATCATTTTTTTTCAACTTCGACTAAAGGCTAAAATGTAAAAAAATACATAACAAATTAGATGTATTATTTATTACATTTATTTATGTCATATTGTGTATTATATGTATTTATGGTGATAATTTATTTGTTCTACGGAATTTATGGTAAGTGATACTAATAATAATACATTTTCACCCCCAATGAAATTTAACGGTCTACTAAACGCGACCAAGTAATGAGTATTCCAGTTGATCGATCGATATTACTTTTTTGCCGTGTAGATCACGTCGTCATAATCTGTTCCTTAGAAAATATACTAGGCAACATAAAGTGCACATAAATGTATATGAATATTTATTTTAACATAGGGTTATTAATTGTAGGTCAGCCCATTAAATGTGGTACCGTATACGGTATCAGGGTTATTTTAAGGGCATAACCGTGGGGAGGAGATAAAGCCTTCCCGGTAAAAATTATGCATCCTCCGGTCAAAAACTGCAAATGCCTCATCTATGCACACTGTTCTAACAACCACTCGTCTCGTGTACAATAGTATAAATGTCAAATCTAGAATAAAAATATAAAATTAGAATACATTGTAAGTTATTCTCAGTGACTTTAATTTTTAATTTAACTAATTAATATTATCTTCGATATAAGGTAATCATCTATTCTTTGCTATCAACAGTATCAACTCTAAACGGATTAAAATAATAAAGGAAAAACATTCATCTTTGTACCCCCGAATCATTACAATAATGGAACCCTGGAATAATCAAGTCTGAAATAAATATTGCATGATATACCTTTTATACATCAAGAGGGAATAATTTATGCGTTCTTTTCGTTAGACGTATGAACGGAACGACAATGTACAATTTATGCTTATTATATTCCAGCTGCCAGTTGTTAATTACCACGTGTAATAAGAACTTTTATGGAAAATATTAGCTTGTAAAGTTGTAAATTATAATTCTACTACATGGCCAGAGATGATGAACCACTAATAGTTTTAATAAAACAGCTACTGCTGTTTAAAAATAGAAGCTTTTGCTATTATAAAAAAAAAAGATGATGAAGTTTAGCAATCTAGAATAATAATTATAATGATAGTGTGATAGCAATTTAACAGTAAGTTGTTGTAAATAACAGTTTAGCAGGTTTACTTTACAATATAGGCAAATCAAGAATTTTATTGAATATTAAAGTAGCAATCACTGCTATTATTCGTTTTGATTAGCAGTTTGGTACTGCTAATACGAAATATTAGTGCTAAAATCCAGTGGCTATTTTCATTTTTTTGTTAGGGTAGGGGGGCAGGTCCACCTTTATGTAATTGTTATAAACTTTTATGATAGTTAAACATGTGAGTGTTCAGCGTGTTTCTATAATGAATTATAAAACTGAATGTTTTAATTTAAAGTATATATTTTGAGTATTTAACTAGACTAGATTTGTTATTTTAGTTTACATAAATAAATGCATATTTTAAGTATTCAAGTGCAAATATTTTAGTGTCTTTAGTTTTACAAGGCCTCTGCTCCAGACACTATTTATGCTGTAGGAACATTTGAATTGAAATTTTAATTTTTCGTTTTGTTTCTGTGGTGGGGGCTAAAATTACTACTACTTTTTACCACATCTTCGGTATGCGCATTAATTTTCTAGTTTTACAAACCACGTCTTGGCCCAACACACCGGCATATTATTTGATAATTTAAAATATTATTGTCGTTATTAGCCGGACGGATGAAAGCGCGAGGGTTTCAGTGACGAAGAGACGAGATGAGTGATAACGTCATAATCGTCACAAACTGCAGTACAACAAAAACAACGACTATATTACATAATAATAATAATAATAATATTATAAATAATGAGAGCCAAAGGACAACAATAACAACAACAACAATAATAATAATAACCGTCGCAGGGTGTATAATATACGCTATACTTCGGAATAGCGCGTGTCATACGATATATTATTATTATTATTATTATTATGATAATCTGATCGTCGACAGAAAACGCGTTGTGTTTGTGTACTATATATTTACCGATGAGGAACACGGCTCACGGAGGTGAGGGGATGATGACCGGACATGGTGTTCCGGCGGACAAATTATTATTATTATTATTATTATTAGGGTGGTCGGGTCGCGTGTTCCGCGTTCAAGTGCCGGCGCGTGTGCCGTCGGGGCCGGAAGAATAAAAACACACTTTGGTCGGTCGGAGCAAGAGTATCTCATTTCGCGGACGTTTTAACACGGCCTTCGTGCGTGGGGGGGGTGGGGGCGCACGCGTCCCGCCGAGTCAATGGGCCCGCAGGACTGGTCCCGCGCGCCGGCGGCGGCAAATCGAGCCCCGACGTGGCGCGCCGCGCACGCGCCCGGCCCACTCGTTTTCCTTTCGGCCGAACAACAACAACGGCGCGGCGACGGCGGCGCGGTTCAGATTACGCGCGCGATTCGATGCGCTCTTCACACTATTATCCGTAGTCGCCGTGTCGCTGTTATTATTGATATTATTGTTATTATCATTGTTATTATTGTTATTGATGTCTGTTAACGCGATCGAGAACAACAATAAATCGACAAAGACATTGTATCGTTGTCGGTCCTCGTCCGCGGCCGTCGCGAAATAGTGTGGGAAAATCACGGTTCGCGCGCGAACATTATTCGCGCCACTCAATACGCGCGTTACACTTAATAATATGATGCTCGTGTTTATCGTTATTATTCGTTTCACGTCGCCTCGTGACTAAACCAACCCGGTGGTGGTGGTGGTGGTGGTGTCCGCGGTGGTGACAGGTAGGGGCGTATTTCAGGGGGGGACAAAGGGGCG
>JAIPRM010007463.1:0-17166 GCA_025469315.1 Stegophylla sp. TES_Ste_2020 | reverse complement strand
TAGAGAAATAAAAATTTAAGACTTTACAAAATAAAGTATTTTAATGTTAGTTTATTCAACCATAAAAAAATATGATTTTTGAATTCTGAGTGAGGTGAAGAATATTTTGGTTTTGCAGTAAAATATATTTTTTTTTTTTTTTATCTTTAGGTAAAAGTACTTTTTTGGATGATTTAACTTATCTAACAATTTTATAAATACAAATTTTTATTTAGTTTGTAATTTCAAGAAGTATTTTCTTGAAATTCTTCATAGTTTTCCAAGCATAATAAAATAACTAGATAAAATTTTAAAGTTAATGTAATAATTATACCTATAATGAATAATTTTAATTTTTATTGACGACGAAAAGCCTAGTACATACTAACAAATCATGACAAAGTAGGTAGATAATATATAATTATTGTCATGAGATAAATTATATTTATTAATATAATCATAGTTATAATTATATATTAGGCAGTTTAATCAACCAAGATGGAAGATGTGTCATGGAAATAAGATCCAGAATCGCACAGGCGAAGTCAGCGTTTATGAAGAAGAAAAATTTGTTATGCTCCAATAGCATGAGTATTAGAGTGAGGAAACGCTTCATTAAAGTGTATGTATGGAGTGTGGCACTATATGGCTGCGAAACATGGATTCTGAATAAGGCAGAACAACGAACACTTGAAAGCTTTGAAATGTGGTGTTGGAGAAGGATGCTGAGAGTGAGTTGGATAGAACACCGTACCAACGAAAGCATACTCAGTGAAATAGATGAAGGCAGAGAGATTCTCAAAACCATCAGAGAAAGACGTTGGAACATGATTGGTCACATATTGAGGCATGAAAATGAGCTAATCTACAGAATAATAGAAGGGAAAATGGAAGGTAAAAGGGGCCCCTTTTGACACGGTAGACTGTACAACTCAACCCCTTACCCTTATAATAGTCCCATTTTTATTTAAACCACCTCAAAGCTTTTCATTTAATATCATGTGTACATAGCTATAGCACCTATTAAAATTATTTGAATTTTTTTATCTCAAAACACATATTTTACACGATCACACGACGAAGGATAAACAAGATTTTTATAAGGATAAATGTATTCCCATCGTTCGCCCCCGTAAATGCTACTTTTGGAAAAATAATATGCCATACCCTCGAAAATATTTTTCTCATTAAATTTTGTAATAGGTTTTAAATTTAAAATTTAACTAAGACGTTAATACCGTTATGATTTAAAATCTGCTATTTTCATTATTAAATAAATAGAAGCAACCCCGTAGGCACTGCAACGTTCAAGTACCCCTAAAGTATTTATTTCACATGAAATCAAATAACCAAACAATATGGTGTGTTACGGTATTATCGGTATTGTAAAGATCATCATAATCATTATAATTATTATTCAAGTCAGTTGCAATATATTATGGCTCAAAATCAGGGTCTGCATCAGAGTCATCACTGTAATTAAATGTCCTTATTAGCACACGTAATTTGGCTATCACGATAAATTTTATGCAAAAATAATTTAAAAATAACGTGTACACAATATAATATATATATATACATATATTACTCGGAGAATTCGTGCGTCATGTATGATAGGTCATGTATTGAATAGATACAGAGTGATAATAACAACCGAAATATAAAACATCCCATATTCTCTTGTAAATAATCTTAAAATAACTCAAAAATAAAAACAATATAGACTATACAACAAAACATGATCAGTGACAGCTAAAAAATACGTTGTTTGTCAACATTGGATTTCGATAAACTTGTCAATTTATAAAAAAAAAAAAAAACTTAATGTTTTTACATATTCGTCTTTGTAAACAACTCAATGAAGCATATTAATTGCTGTAACAATCAAATGACATTTCAAACAATTAAAAAAAATTTTCGAAAGATAGTAATTGTATGAATTTGTAACACTTTTAGTGTCAACAACGACGGGTTAAATGTTACGTTAAGTTTTAAAAGTACTTTATTGTTTTTTAATTTCGAAGTATCGATTTTTTTAAATGGGAAAAAAAAGTATTTAATTTAGAAAAATAATACTTTCGTGTGTCGGGAAGTAACAAAAAATATACAGGTTGGGTGACAGAACTTTTGTAACTATCAATCTAAATTGGTCTGCGATTAAAATATAGTATTACTTCATATAATAAAAAAATACAAGACAAACCATTATTAAAAATGTATAAGTCGCATGTTTCTCATTTTAAATACCCCAGGGTTTATAATTTACATAATATTTTTACCATTCGAATTTCACAGTACATACGACTCGACACCTGTGTTAATTCGCTTTATTTTTAATCAATAAATATTTGTTATATATATATGTCTTATATTCAGTTGTATTATTTTATACTCAAAATCAGAATACATTGTTTTAATATCACAATTATTTTTTCAACTTGAAATTAAACAAATTTTTAACTTCTAGCCCAAATAAATGATAAGTAAATAAAAACAATTGTGACCATAATTAGTTACATGCATCAGAGTGTTACATTAGCTATTTGTCACTTTCTATTATTTTATAAAATACTATTAAATCTTTATGGCCCACTTGATTAATTTAAAGCTAAAATCGATGGACAGATTACCTTTTTTGTGAATTCGGTGAAGAAAAACGAAACGAGGTTTTATTGAACTATTTTCAGTTCTAAGAACGAGAACTTTTAATATATTTTATAATCGTTTCGGGCACGAGACATCTCGTGCATATTTTAAATCTTGTCTTTGTCACGGTGACGAGAAAACTTACACCGACACCACGCATACTCAATAAATAGTTTCAATGACAATATTATTGAAAAGTGACGTGTCGACAATAGGTTTATTTTCCATTTTGCATTGTGAATATCAAATTTGCCGAATAAATTAGTGACCGACTAGTTTTATAGAAATTCGCGAGCGTTATGCATACGTGATGTCACGTTCGAAAGTATTGATTTACCGAGGAAACATGCGTCAGTTGACGATGACACCGACATACGACCGCATATCGTTTATATTACGGAACAGAGCGGTCGACAAGAGATGTCAGAAACTTCCGAAGACGATTCAACGCTTCGATCATGACGACATTTTGCACGTGGATAAATTCCCGACCGAATTACCGTATTATTATATTGAGACGCATACTACGGTCTCATATCCCTCTAGATTAAAAAGTCAATAAGTCGTATACGGATTGCCTCCAATGATGGGTTTTACTGTTTCTATTTTCCCTGTGTTTCTGTGGTGTTCGAACCGGGTGTAGTATAAATATTTAAGAAATTGTGGTAAAGTAGTTTCATATAAAAAGAAAACCGGACTCGTCAACATGGGTATTCTTAGCTCCTCAAGTGGAATTTGGGGATGTGTTAAATTTTAAAGAAACAATAAATGATTCCATTAATTAAAATATGTTCTAAGTGCAGTTTCAATTTATATCAGACAATTTTACTTCAAAATTATAAAATTTATGAATATGGCATAAAAAAAATAAATAATTTTTGCTCAACCAGTTGTATATCCCATTATAAATTTGGAACAGGAAAAAAAATGTATGTGAAAAAAAGTGTTTGAAAATATTTCTTAAAATTTTAATTTCACATTTTAAAATATTTCTCATGATAAAATTTTTCATTTTCAACACACTCATCAAGAGTATCTTACCTGAAGAGCGAAGAATATCCGTGGATCAATGTATGTCCTGCTTTCTTATATATATAAATATATATATATACTTTACTTTACCTTACTTTATTTTATATACTTATTTTTATCATAAAAAGAAGTGTTTAAAGTACATGTTGTTATCTATTAATTAAAATAGACAAAACTAAGAAATGGAACTATTTAAGGAAATAAATTTAACTATACATTTTGATTCATAGCTTCATCGGCTCAAAGGTACGTTAATTACCTCATTTATTGTATTTTCGAAATTTTTTCAGATGTATCATCATTAAAAAATATTTTGATTTTCGTCACGTCTAAACAGTCATAACGTGGTAAAAACTAATCTCTTCTGCTTGGTTATTCTATTTTATTAAATCTTTGTATTTAAAAAAAAAAAATAATAATTGTTTTAATTTTTCAAAGGTATGTTAAATGCCCAATTTATTTTATCAACACTCCATTTAATACTTAAATCATAACATACATATTATTGTTAGGTATTTATTAAAACAGATATGACTGAGAAATGGAACTATTCAAGGAAATATATTAAATTTTAATGGGTAACAACACCGATTCAAAGGTACCTATGTTAAATACCTCATTTATTTTTTCAACGCTCCATTTAATACTTAAATCATAACATACGTATACAGTGTAAGTTGTACAACGTGGTAATCTTATCATTATAACAATAAAGTATGATATATTTTTCAAAGCCATCGCAAAAACTTTGAGGTTATCGTGCATTTTCATAAAAAAAAAAAAATGCAGCTTTACATCTACATAAATGTTTCAACTTTTTGCCGTTTGAAACGTAATGAAGTAGAATTTAAGTCGATATACCAAGTCAAAAATTTAGAACACTCTTCGATTGTCTGTAATGGAAAACTGTTTTTATGGTTTTATTTTACTCATTCAAGTCGTGTTCTTAAATTTCAACATCATGTATGTATATTTTTTAAAATAAATAACATGAATTCGTATTGGCAAACACAAAAAACACTTAAATATTTTTTCCTTTACAATTTTACGATGGGTTATCATTTATAGTTACGCTGACATGCAAGTGTATACGGTTTTGACTTATAACAGTCAATGTTCAAAGAAAAAGAATACGCTCTCGTCAACGTTTGCCGAATAAAGTTTGACCACCCCTGCTGAGCTCTGTAGAGGGAATTCTTCGTGGAAAAAACGTGTACATCCAAAGTCACTAAGTCACGTATTCGTAGTATTGTTACGCTTGTTTGTTTTGTGTTTTGTTTTCTCCCCCCACCCCTTATTATGCGCATCCTTAATTATTATTACGCCCAATCAATTAGAAACGTACGTAACGAATCACGTCGTCGTGACTGCGTTTGCGGACGTTTGTTCAGACGGGTCTCGCAAATAGCATTAATACGTCAGTGTAGAGTATGTAAGGCATATATATATATATGTGTGTTTGTAGAATGACGACTTGACATACATATCATAATATTATTATATTGTTTGCGCGGTTTGTATGCCGAGACGTAAAACTCTGAGCAACACGAGATGAACGTCACACGGTAGGGCCAAGGAATTTAATGTTCTAATGCGGCGTTTCCGGAAATGCGGATCACGGCCGAAAAACTGGGTCACCAACGGTTTAGTAGTAAACATTGAGATAACGCAATTCAAAATGTTTTGGTTTCTGAGTGGAGCGAAGAACCTAGTGCTCTTACAATGATGTTATTATTATTATTTATATTTTTTTTTTCATTAAGAAAACACTTTTTGTATCCAAATACTCGACCGTAAGTTCACATAGCAACCTGAGATTGGTAATTTTTAAAAATTCACAATAATTTTTCAAAAACAAAGATACAACCTCCCGAAAAATTCATCAAAAACGGCAAAATATAAACTGTTAACGGCGTTTTTGTGAAATTAATTTTAGTGATTTAGTAGTTACTTCAAAACTTATAGGACTATATAACTAACTTGAATTTTTACACGTAGAAAAAGATATTCAAAAATATTCGACCAATTATTGGGAAAAAAAATAGAATTATGCAATTCTTTAAATTTTGAGTTCATGAAAATTGAAAATAATCTCCCAAAACACATATCTTTAATGAATCTGAATAAATTTCGTAAAACGTAAGTAATTTTATTTATTTATTTATTTATTTTTTAACTTGTTGAAGATGTAATTTGTATGAAACTGGTCATAATTAAGTAAAATAACATAATATCAATATATATATATATATATATAATATATACTAATTTAAAATTATCATAAATATTACACAATTAGTTGTATATTAAACTACTAATTTTTTTGTGCCAAACATTTCTCATATTATTATCTATTTATATTTAAATTTTTATAAAATTTAGATTAAATGCATATAGTTTCTGATTCGGTTTTTTTTTAATTTTAAATAGTTTACCTCAAATGTTGAGAAATCTATTGAGAATTTCAAAAAATGATCTCTTAAAAATACTATCTAAAAATGAATTGTGATTCAATATATTTCTTATCGAAATTTTTGGACAAATAATTCCATATAAAAAGTGTTTACAGATCAGAATAAAAATAAACATCATTATAATAACACCAGCTTCTTCGCTCTATTCATCTAAAAACATATAATTTTTTATTAGTGTATTGATTTAAAAATGGTGAATGATGTAACGAAAACTGAAATTAAAATTCATAATTGTAGAACGTATTAAGTTACTCAGATTCATATATGATGTATTTATATATAGGTATATAGTTTTTTATAACAACCGAAATTGACCAAAATAATAAGCACAGAAGTTAATTTTTAAATAAAAATAATGATATTTAGAAATTTGGGAGAAGTGTATAGTGTACACTGTACACTGAGTGTACACCCAAGATATTTTTTTTACTGAAGCGTGTCTGATTTCACTATTATATTATGCCAGCACATTTTTTTAAATTAACAAGTTTCTCGATTAACGTTTACGTTAATTTAACTACACACGGAATGTGAGGATAACTTCAGATGAAGTTTTGCTGAAAATCCCATGTCGTCGGTCCGCGACTCCCAAAGTTTCTTGTCAGCGTGTTACGTATACAACGCGTTTCGTCAAAGTTCAAGTTTTAAACGTTTATCGAACAAAGAGTCTAATCGTTCGATAACCTGTTAGGGTTATATAACTTTGTAGCATCAACTTTTGTTTTAAGTATTAGGGTTCTAGTAAACTCGGCGTATATATGACTGTCCGACATCACCCTTCCGGGCTAACGGTCTGATTCGTGACGATATTCAAATGTCGTGCACAAGTTTTCTCCGACAACAAAATCATAAACATTCAAGACCTGGTATGATACCGAGTTCCTAAGCCATGTCGATGCGAGACCAGCTGTTTATTTTGATAATTATTTATAACCTTGAGACACTCGACACGTGTCGTGAGAAACAGCGGTGGATACATGTCGAATTTTACTAAATTTAATAAACGAGAAAAACGCGTTTGGAACATTCAAATAAGAACTTAATGTTTTGTTCGATTTTTCACATCATGTAATATGCAGTTGCATTTTCTAAAAACCAAACTCAATTCATTTCCAATTCTCTAAATATCATTCTCAAGTATAATTCGGATTTGAAATACAGTTTTGTATTTCAAGCAAAACGATGTAATATTTTCGGTTTTGTAAAAAATATTTGTAATTATAATTTAGGGGGTCATATGCAAACGGATACAGATTAAAAAACTAAATTTTGAGAAAAAATAATTCAAAGTATGATTTGTAACTGTATTTTAATAGTAACTATTTTTTTTTTTTTTCAATTAATGGTTCCACTTAATTTCCATTTATATTTTTTTTATTTATCTTTTTGCCACTATAATATTTCATATTTCATAAGTATTTTGAGCTTATTATCTCAATTTTTTAATTTTTGTCCTTTGCATTTATTTATTTATTGCATTTGACCCCCTCATTGTATGCGTATCAATAGTGTCTAGCGGCAGAGAAACCAAGTGACTGCAACGTGGTCGATTCTCCAGTTATCATTATCAACTATCACTTATATTTTAAAGTACAATGTACTGATATTATGTATGTCGACATGATCCTAGCCATATTGATTATTCATATACTCGTATAATAGATTTTGTGCAGGATAAATAAGCAAGTAGTTTTGATGTTAATTATCATTTTTATTTTATTTCTGGAAATACTTTTTCGTGTATCTAGTGAAACTACAAATTTTATTCGTGGAACTTTATATACCTTAAATTGACTCTAAGTAGAGTACTGAATAGATATCTCTCCGTAACTCCCGAAAACAAGGAAATTAACTAATTAATTTGAGTAACAAAGTCAGAAATTTCGATTTCCAAATATATTATATGTATATAAATTTAATAATGATTTCATACATTTTTTAAGAACAGTCCATCATTTATCAAAAAACCTGTCAAAATTATTTCGAACTTTGAAAAATTACCTCTTGAATTAACTTACAGGAAAAAACATCTACTATAAACACCTATGCAATATGTATTAATTCCAACACTTTAATTAGAAAATGTTTTCGCAGAAAAAAAAAATAAAACACAAACATTGTTATAAAATCACATTTGAATTAGAATCTAAAATGGCATATTTATAGACTAAAAAAAAAAACCTATGCATTGTTTGAAGGGTAGAATAAATTATACAATCATCCGAATGAGTTATATGATTATTTTATAAGTTATATAGTTTTTGTTGACGTAGGTGTCAATTTTAGATTTAAATTTAACGAAGAAGTATTTTTACAATGACGCATTATTTTTCTATTTACTCAATTTCGTATATTAAAACGTATCCGAAAATGTGTGTCAGTTTTAGATTTAAATTGAGTGAAGAAGTATTTTTACAATAATGCATTATTTTTCTATTTACTCAATTTCGTATACTAAAACGTATTCGAAAATTTATTTCAGTAACTTTATATGTGAGAAAATTTGTCATATATGGTACTTTTTTAATAATTCTAAACAATTTTTCAAAATCTAATAATATAATAAAAATAATCATTGTTAATACTAAGAAATCTGAATATATTCAAATAATAAATTAAATACTACCATATAATTACGAAGTATATAAATAAAATTAATAAATTCTAATAATGCCAAACAATTCATTACTTTTTGGGTAAGTAATTTATATTCTACGGACTGAATGACAGTATAATCCAAATAACACTGTATAAGAATTTACTTTATTTATTAAAAACAATTTATAAATGTGTACATATTCCTAATGATTTGAAGAAAAAAAAGTGATTTATTGAAAATTGCATTAACACTATAATGTCTACAGTATTAAGTAAATCTAATTTTTTGTATAATATCTTGTTAATGACCTGCCATGTTCGTATTTAGAATCAGCCAAAGTCAGACTGAAACAATTAATATTACTCTAGATCAGGAAATTCCAACCTTTTTATGCCGAGGTTCACTTTCTGATTCACAATAATTTCACGGGCTGCACACATTTTAATGATAGCTGGATACAAATGTGTGATATTTAATCCTCGGATGAAATTTGGCTAATGTGTTAAATTTTAAATAAACAATAAATCAATTCTTCATTAAAACTATTCTTAGCCGTGATTCGGTTTATACGAAACGATCTTTCAAAAATTTAAAATTTACCTACTCTAAAGTGCGAACAAGTAAAAAATCAAGAGCAGGAAAAAAGAAAAAAAAACCACATATAAAAAACATTGTTCTAAAAAAATTTTATTTTCTATCTATATTTCAATTGATTTAAAGTTTTTATTAAAAAAAGTAAGCTTTAAAAAGCGTTTTTGTAAAATTGTGGGTTATTTTTCTCAAATTTTAGAAAAACCATTAAAAATTGAAAAAAAACTATCTCATTCAAGGAATAATACTTTTGGAACAGATAGTACGAGGATTATCTTTGTCCATTTAACTATTCATGGAAATAATTTAGTTTGGCACATTTTAATGTTTAAAGCTTTTATAGTTAAAATTTTCCACAACTGATGAAAAAATAATAATCTAAATATGAAGTGATCTATTTCATATGTGTAAGGTTGTACAACATTTTCTTCCCTAAAATCAATTAATCGAATGTATCACGTAATAATATAGATCAAAAATATTATAAAATTATTAGGATTAACCGTAATTTGATCAAAAAATTTTAAAGTTTAAATGCTTGTTTATAATTATTCATCAGGGAAATTTTTATCAAAATTATACCAAGTGTAGAAAAAACGGAATAAATATTTTGGCAGAGCAAATTTATACCGGATTAAAAATAAATGTTTTATGAGGTTTATATAGAACGCAAAATTAAAATTGTATTAAAAAATAAACAGTTTGATTGAAATTATAGCTTAAAAAACGGCGAAAAAAAAACTAACTTATATTTTTATGAGATTTTTCAGGTTTATTAGATACATATTTAAATATGTGAGTAAAGTAATGATTTTATTACATATTACATATAACCTTACGAAATACATTATAATTCCTTAATCTTCTATTTATCCCAAATACAGTCAATTTTTTTTGAAATTATGTACACTATTTTTGATAATGAGTAAACTTTTAAGTTTTTAGACCTATTAGTTTTTGGAGGTAGGTTTTAAAATTTCTAAAAACGATTTTATGAAATGTTCGTTTACAGCGCATTATGCCATATTTTGACTAAAGTTTTCTGCAGTTTTTCATTTTGTTTCCATGAAAAATTATTGAGAATTTTGAAAAATGACCACTTTAAAGTACCACCGAGATGCGATGTTTGATTGAAAACGCAGTATGAAACTTTTGGACTGTACAAAAAAGTGTTTCTAAAAAAAAAAAAAAAAGAAAAACAATCGTTGTAAAAGCACTAACGTATTCGCTCCACCGATAATCCAAAATATAAACTAAGATTGTGTAATAAAACAATCGCGTTGTATAGCTCAGTAAGTTAGAAATCGCTCGAAAGTAAGAAACTTAACTTTTAACATTTTAACTAGTCGACGACTAGCCCTGCCTATATTATTATTATTATTATTATCTGTATTCGGATAATTATACGCTTTTATCTATTCCGCCGTTATCGTGTGCGCGCACGCCTCTATTACGGGTACGGCAGTGGGGTGTTATGCATTACGAGTTCACGGTTAGGCGTCGCATAAAATTTGCATATCGCAACGAAAATCGCCCATTTGTTTGTGGAAATAAACGGGTCTCGTTGGCGGCGGCGGTGACTCGTCCGACGTCCCGTAATGGTTTCCGGTACGAATTTCCGACCATTAAAAGTTTAAAAACGGTCGGTGCCGTTTTATGCGCGAAAGCAACGCGGTGACCGAGCTAAATTCGATTTTAGCCGGACAAAATGATGGTTCGCTTTCACTCCCAAACGACTTTCAACAAGTTTAAATTGAAGCGTGTAAAAAATATTTTTCAAAAATATTACCATCAAATCGCGTTCAACGCGAAACAAAACAATTTTCGTGTTATCTTGTTTACCGTTCAAAAAATGTCATCGGAATTTCCACATAAAGATTACTTTTGGAATCATTTTTTATTTTTTTTATTATTATTGGATTTATTCTCGATTCTAAACAATTCTATACATATTGCGTGTGTAAAGACGTATTTTCTTCGCATCTCTCCTCAATAATCATATATACTTTCAACAAAAAAGGATTTAACTAGTATTTTGTCAATTTTTAAGAAGGGACAAAACAAAATTCAAAATTGATTTCTCGCGGTCAAATGGCCCGTGAGATTCATCACACTTTTACATAATTATGTTTATTCTAGTTCAGAATATTTCCTATAATATAGTGAATTTACGTTTGTATTTTACATATTTATAATATTACCTAATTGGCGGAAGCAGTGTCTTGGTATAAGACAGTGGTTCCCAATTTGGGAGCTACTATCTTTTTAAGGACGTTTTCAATATTGAAAGGGGTGTTTTAATAGATGAGGTGCTAAAGGGGGTGATTTAAATTATAGCCTTTTGTACATTTATAATTGCCAAAAATAAAAAAGGTCACCAGTTTTGATGATGCCAAATGTAGTATTTATTATACATGATTGTATAATATTAGGCACGTAGAATGTATTTTTGTAGATTAAAAATATGTGAAAAGAGAGATTTAAGTTCCATTGACACATATTATGTAATATCATTAGTAGGATAATTTTAACCCCAAGGCATTCATTAGTCATATAAATATTTTTATAATAATTATTTTATACAAGCAAAGTCAGTACAATAATATTTTTCAGTAGATAATTTGATTTATAAGTAAACATCATCTAGTTGAGATAAATATGTTTATTTTGTATATAAAAATTAAATAAGATTTATCTGATTTTATAAAAAGTCTATTAAGTAATTTATGACTTTGCAGATAACCAAATAGAAATAAAAGAAAAAAAGGTCATTAGTTCATCAAAAATTGATATAAGTGTGAGATTTTTGGGAGGCAAAAGGGAAATTGATTAAAATAAGTTTTGGAACCACTGGTATAAGAGTACAATAGACTGTTTAATATAGATGAGTTGTTTCATATGTTATTTCGTTTTGATAAAAACAATAATAATAATTTATATTGTTTAATATATTTACTTTTTTTTTTTTTTTTTGATTGGGTCGAAATCTGATATGGGAAAACATAATTTTATGTGTGGTCCGCAGGAATATTATACTTTGGAATATTTTTCATATAATTTTTGTATTTTCCAAAAAAAATCTGAAAATTTTGAGTGGCTTTGATTATTTCGAACCAACCGAAAAAAAAAAAAATAAATAAATAAAACCAGTCGTAAAATTTCAAAACGCTTAGTAATTATTTATTTCAGTTACAAGAATCCGTGAAGTTTTAAAGTTTTCCAATACGTTAGAAACTTTTGGGTTGAATATTATATACGATGTTGTACATTACTCGTATTTTTCCGTTTTCTTATTATTTTCTAAAATCTGTAGTCGCTGTCGGGAAAACATGAAAATCGAATGTATTAAAATTTAAACTATAATTACCGTTCCGTATTTTCATCGCAAATTCCGAAATTCTGCTCGGCTGATAATAACTTTCATAAGTGTTAAATTCCGAATTCCGTTCGTTTAATAATGCAACACGTGTTCCGATAAAATATTTAACTTTTTGGAGAGTTAAGACGCTTATACCTATATTATTATACTACGAGATTCGTTTATTTATTTCGTGCAGCGTATTTCTTAAATATCGCAAGCGTTTCAACTCGGAAACTTTCGCCCACTATAAACGCGAAGATTGAATATTTTCCTTTTTGGATTCACAGTGGAGAGCGGAGAAACTACAACGATGTTTAATATTCATTTTAATCTTTTTTTTTTTTTTTTTTTTTTCTGTAAACATACCTTCTCTTCGAAAAAATGCCTGGATCAGTACGTTTGACACGTATTTCCGGTAAAAAAAAGCTCTAATGGCGTGGCACTTTAAAGAGGTCATTTTTGGAAACTCTCAACCTGTTCCAAAAACAATGAAAAACTAAAATTCGTATATAGAAACTAAAAACAGCAAATTACGCCGTCGAATAAAGTTTATTGAAATCGTTTTTAATTTCTAGTTGTAACGACAAAATTAATATATAGTACATCGTTTAGTTATCATCCGCTATCAACAAGTGTGTATCACAGATTGGCGAATTTCTTCAGATAAATTTGACCACTTTTGGAACAAATATAGAATTTATAGAGTTATGATTGAATTACTAAAATTGATTTGATCTAGTTCCGGTTTATATTAAATTCACAATTCACAAATCTTTAAAAATTTTCTATTTAATTTACCACGTGAACACAATAAATACATACTTTTATATGTGAAACGTATGCTATGCGTACTTTATTCAATCTACCAAGGTATTTATTGAGTAGAAACGGGTTTTCTATGAAGTGCATAAACACACAAAACTAAAATTTAATAAAAAATTTTACATTATTGTAAAACCAATATATTCTTCACCCCACTCAGAATTTAAAATTTATTTTAAAATAAAATAATATTATTTATTTATTGACTGTGATTTTGAAGAATCAATCATATCCTAGTTAAGATGTTTGTGCTCCTGTTAATTATTTATGTGCTGAAAAATAGTTTAATATACAGAAAAAACAATTTAAAATATGCATTATTAACTAAATAAATTAGCTTTAAACTTCAAGTATTTTTGTTTTAGACGAATAAAATACAACAAAAATAACATGTGCACTATTCGCTGTGGGTATACAACAAAATGACAATTATTTTTACTAATTTATAAATTACTAAATAATTTGAACCGTAGCTATCACTAGTAAATTATATTATCCTAAGATGTTAAGACAAATTATATTATGATTTGTTACATTAGACGAATTTTATCAAACATTCTATGTAGATATATCTCCGAATAGATATATATATATAAATAATTCCCAACAATAAATAAGTGATAACTTTTACATAATTACTGTATAAAATACAAATTCTAAGTATACAAACTAAAAAAGGCCGGACAGACTTTGCACTATGAGTATACTTCGCTTTTTCAGGTGGGATTCTTGGTGGTTGTATTGAATTTTAAAGAAACGATAAATCATATCTTCAATAAAACAATTCTGAGCAGAAGTTTAGTTATTATACAATAAACACGTAAAAATAATTATTACGTTACCATGGATACCATGGTTTCAATGGTTACAGGGTTGGGTAAGATAGGGGAGGGTATTGGTGGAAGGAGAATGGTGGTAGTTTGGGTGGAGCTTTAGGGTCTTTGGACGGGAGTATGGGTTAGAATAGGAGTTAAGAAGGGCAATAAGTATGGGATCAGGGTAAGAGGTAGGGGGTATGGGTCGGGAGGGGGTCCTACAATGGGGATAAGTGTAAACCCTTTCAATTAATGTGAATTTCAAAAAATGCTAAGTACAAAGTACTATCTAGAGCCAAATTTCGATTCAAAAAGTGGCTGATTGAAGATTTTGGATAAGTATAATTATTTACACAACGGAATAAAAAGTAAATATCATTGTTAATTCATAAGCTTCTTTGCTTCGTTTAGAATCTAATAAGTTTCAGTTTATAACTCGTTTTTCTTTTTATACTCACTTTGTTTTAAAAACCATTTAAAAAAATAAATAAAATCAGAAGGAAGTCAAATTATGCATTTCGCTGCTTTAGAATGAAAACATTTTGAATATTTTTTTTTTAAATATATTTTTTATATACAGTTAGATATTTTATTTTTATGCATAATTTAATCTTAACATAGTAAAAGTTCATAGATTTTTGAATGAAAATATCCAGTTATTGATTGATACCGAATATCAATTTGAGTTTATCTAATACACATTTTTCTTTTAAGGATGCAAGTGGTGTGCAAGAAGTTATATATGTAATATTGTTATTGGAAATAATCGAAATCGCTATCGGAAATAAGAACTTTAAGAGCGTATCACATTTCATAATGATATTTGAGTTCACTGAAAACTATCACTTTCCACTCACACACACACATGCGTACATACGCATACACCCTCTGTGTCACGTATTTGACATTTATTCGTTATTACCATCGTATGTACAGCGTCATGTTTTACTCGTCCGAGTGCAGCGATTATTATCGTGACCAAAAATTCACTAAAGCAAACGACAATTTACTAATATAAATAATTTCATTTATTTAACCCAATTTGAAATGATTAAAATGTTTTCCTGGTATTCACTGTGCGTCGACAAACGGAGTATGAAAAAAATATTTACACAAAAAAAAGTCTGTTCAAATACAGATCTCGTGTCACTTATGAACGAACTCCAAACTTTGTTCGTCGCTCACGCATTAATATTAGTAACTACCAATTACATACTAATATTATTGTACCTACTTCAATAATGCATTATAATTATTAATGGTCAAACAGAACATAAGGTTATTAACCACTTTCTGCAGCAAACATTATAATATGTGCCAGGTAATGAGTATATTTAGGCAGTACCGTATTAGCCTAAGGACACGGGCCAAGTTCGTCCACAGGAGACGGACAGTAGGGATCACGGTCCCCCACTCTTTCAGATGATATTTTTTTTTTTACCTAATAACCATATCACGTACTATACATACAATACAATACTATACTATACATGCTACAAGTAAGAAATATATTTAATATGTATTATAATTTAGAAATTTTAAATTGCAGTTAACATTTTTACGATGTGATATAAAAAACAGAATTTGTGGTAAGTGTATTGTTTTTTCGCTGCCCCCACCCCCTGAAAAAATTTCTGCAGGCGGCCTTGGCACTGGTCCAGAGCCCTGATCTGAAAGAGGCTCCCAACAATATAATTTACATCTTAACGTTGTAACGTTTGCCGCAACTAGCCTTAAATTTTGTTAAATCACAATAACAAAAAAAAAAAATAAATAAATAAATAAATAGTTTAATTTCCTTTACTCATTTCAAATTTAGGAAAATCATGTCTTTTTGGAATCAAACATGTGTATTCAAACATTTAACCTCAAAAAATTGGTAATGAGCACAAAATTTCTAAATTATTTTATTATTTTTAAACAATTACTAATACAATAATATTCCAAATCAAGCTATTGAAACATTTGACGCCATTTTTTGTACGTCACTCGTACATTTCAACTACAATATTGGTATCTCCCAAAACAATATATGCCACACAAAATATATAATCAATGATTTTATCTTTACCAAAATTTTTAGTGCTTACCATTAAATTAAATTTCGTGTCAACAACTGTATAAGATAACTTTATTGAACGTTTAGTCCAATGGTTCTCAACCGGTGTGTCGCGACACCCAAGTGTGTCATGTAATACTATTAGGTGTGTCATCAGAAAAAAAAAAATAGTTAATTTGTATTTTAAAGTTTAAATTAAAAACCGTATACTGTAAAGATAGGTTCACACTACACCGTGCCATAAATATCTAACTGATTTTTTTATGAAGATACAAAATTTTTAACTATAAGTGTTTTTATAATGATGTTTATTTTTATTTTTCTTTCTGGAAACACATTTCGTATAGAAATATTTGTCCTAAATTATGATCCGAGTTTTTTAGAATCAAAATTTACTTGTATATTGTGCTCTTATAGATTATTTTCTCAATATTTTTCAAAAATTGGGGAAAACTACGTAAAATTTAAAACTCTTTTTTATCCAAATTTTATGACAATTTTAAGATATATACTAGGTAGACAATAATATGAGTATTAAAAATGTTTTCTCATAAATTTTTGTCCTATCCTCAGTTAATAGCGGAATAATAAAACTGGAAAAGTAAAAAATAAAAAAATTTTGTAACAATAACAAACTTAGTATCTTTTAAGTAAAAGTGTTTCAAATAAACTGAAGCTTCGCACAAAATTGTTTTATTGAAGAAATAATTTATTGTTTCTAAACATTTCAATATGTATCAAGTGTATCCTATCCGAGGATCAGAGAATATCCATGGTGCTAAGTATGT
>JAIPRM010007462.1:0-17169 GCA_025469315.1 Stegophylla sp. TES_Ste_2020 | reverse complement strand
ATGTCACCGCGCCCAACGAAAACTGCGCGATCGTTTCGCTTTTTCTCATAGCTAACCTAACCCAAATATATTTTAACTTCCTGAATTTCAATTGACATTTCTTAAAATGTTCAAACATAATCTTCATGCTCCTACAGAACTAAGTAGTATTATTATGATTTAATATTTTTTAAATTTCTTGTAGGTAATGCACGTGCACTTGTGCACTTACATACGAGCCGTCACTGCTCACTTACATGACACAAACCAGTGGCGTAGCCAAGGGGAGGACCACGGGGCCATGGCCCCCCCCCCATAGGTCGTATTTTTTGAACCCACAAAATTGGTTTTAACAATTATTCAATTGTTTCATATTCATATAACATAAAATTCATAACATAAAATATTCTCATAAGTGTATACACATATATTATTTTAATTAGGTATTGATAGATGAGATTAACAAAGATCACTTAGAGAAATAAAAATTTAAGACTTTACAAAATAAAGTATTTCAATGTTTGCTTATTCAACCATAAAAAAATGTGTTTTTTGAATTCTGAGTGAGGTGAAGAATATTTTGGTTTTGCAGTAATATATATATATACATATATATATATTTTTGTCTTTAGGTAAAAGTACTTTTTTGGATGATTTAACTTGTCTAACAATTTTATAAATATAAATTTTTATTTAGTTTGTAATTTCAAGAATACCTATAATGAATAATTTTAATTTTTATTGACGACGAAAAGCCTAGTACGTACTAACAGATCATGACAAAGTAGATAATATATAATTATTGTCATGAGATAAATTATATTGATTAATATAATTATATATATTTTTTTCCATTGAGAAATCATGGCTACGCCACTGACACAAACCTAACTGAATGAAATTGGTGTTTTTCAATAATAGAGAAGATTGATTTATGGACGTGCATGCTTTGTCCATCATAAATTAGTCGATTCGCATCAACCTGAGTTGAAGTGATCTGTTTGTAAGAAGGAGATGAAGACCGAATAATTATAATATATTAAAACAAAAATATCGACATGCACCACAGATATACAGTTTTTAAGTGATTTATACAGTTAGTGTTTCGAATCTCACAGCTGAGATAATAATTACTAACGTTCGGGGCACATAAAGGTAAGTTTTACATTCATTATACATTGAATTAGAGCAGTATAAGGAAAGCGTTAGAAAAGAGAAACATCAAAATCTTTAAAATAAAGTGGCATACAATATAAATAATATCTCCCCTTCAACAAACCCTTTTTCTTTTATATTACAAATCACCCCCCCCCCGTCTCTTTTTCTTTCTTTTCTTATTATTACAATAAAATAATTTTTTTAAAAGCAGGTTTTGTTAAACAAGTCCGGAACAGTGTCTAATGTATTTTTGTCGATTTTGCCCCTATGAACGTCCCCACGTTGCACAGCAAGTTGAGGGATTTTTTTTTGATTTGCGGAGCAAAGTAGAGTCGACTAATCACCCGGTCGATAATATTATGTTATGCCAAAATTCAATTGAAAATTCATAAAAATAACAGTGTACAATAAACTGAATAATGATTTATTTATTAATTCACTTCGAAAATCGAAAATCTGTGGAATTAAATATAATAATTAATGAGAAATATTTAATTTTAGTTGACTAATGGCTAATTTAAATTATTATAATGTAGTACGCGAATACAATTAAAATAGCAATCAACTGGTGCTCGTAGACATTTCGCGAAAAATAGATATTTATCGTTTATTCCGCGATATTTACCTGCATCCTATAGCATTTAACAGAGCGTCAGCGACAATTGAATCGACGAAGGCCATGTAATTTTGCCACTGATCAAAATTCGTTTGCTCCTGCATGCCGAATAACACGCAATTCTCTTGAAGGAGTTTATGTATATCAGCAGCCGCTTTTTCGATTTCCTTTCGTCTGTTAGATAGGTATATATAACAAAAAAACATCATAAGCCAGTCCAGTTATATAATATTCGCACATATTATACCTATTTAATAATGTATACGATAGCACTTAAATAATAATGAATATATTTTGGAAGAATTAAAATTTCATAAAGTTTATGATTATAAAAAAAAAAAAAAAAAAATGGTAAATATTTTAATTATTTTAGGTGCATACAGGCACGTAGCCAGGGGAGGGGTCCATGGGGTCCGGACCCCCTCCGAAATATCATCGACGACAATTTTTTGTATTTGTATATCTAGTAATTAATTACCTACCTTTATGTTATAGAACAAATTATCAAATGATATGATAAGCACGCACATAAATATATATAAAATATATATAAATACTCTACTACTCTAGTAAAAGCTAAACCATATAATAACCACGTAGATCAAAAATCACACCCAAGTGGTATTTGGAGAGGTCATTTTTCAAAATTCTCAATAATTTTTTAAAAACGAGAAGAACCCATTGAAAAATTGAGTAAAATCAGCAAATTAGGCTGTAAATAATATTTTCATAAAATCGATTTTATTAATTTCACCATAACTTCGTAACTTTTGAACTAAAAACCTAAAATTTTCATTAAAATCTGACTATTTTTGCTTAATTGTAGTATTTTGGAATAAACTTTTGTTTTGTTAGGTTTTACCCAATAAAATTTTTAAATCTTGATATTATTAGCTAAAAATGTCACACAAACTTACTCACATATATGTTTAATTAATCTGAAAAAATCTCGAAAATCTAAAATAATGATTTATTTTTCAATAGTTTCAAAACATCATTTAAAATTTAAATCACACTAATATTTTCTATTACCGTATGATCCATTACGTGTTTTTATACATCTGGTTTAATGTTCATGAAATTTGGTCATTTAAATAATTTTTTACAACTGTTTAAATTTTAGAATTACAGTTCAAATAATGCCGATTAATCCAAATAATGGCAGATTTCTCTTCCTTTTATTTAATTTTATTACATATCACTATATAATTATATAAAAGTTAATTTATATTGACGTTTTTGTTAAAATCAGTTGTGGCAATTTTTAATTGTAAGGGATTAAAATTCAAAATAATTAAAATTATTCATTTTCGCCAATATTTAAATGGACACCGATTATTCCGTAATTACCAATTCTAAAAGTAATATTGTTGAAATCATGAAATTTTCAACAATATCTTGTCATCAATGATATTCGGGATAAAATGTAAATGAAACAAATTGTTAAACATACAATATAAAATTAACAAATATTGATGTTTATAACTAACTGAAGGTTCACTCAGAACCGTTTTATTATTGAAAAATTTATTTACCGTTCCTTTAAAACCTAACTCATCCACCAAGAGTATCTTACAAAAGGTGCGAAATATGTTCTCCCCCTCCGAAATAAAATCCTGGCTACGTCCCTGGGTGCATGCACATTTCGTACAAAATTAGTGCTTTTAAGTACCGAATTCTAGTTATAAATATGGGATTCCAGTTTAGTATAGTTAAGATAACTAAAAGTAAAAATTTAAGAAAACATCTAAATAGTAAAATTTTTATTTATTTATTTATTTTTTTTAATAGAGTTTCATAAGTGCTTTAAATTGCACGTGAAACAAAATTCAAATTGTTATTTCATTTTAACTTATGCTGCATAAAGTTTTAGAAACAGTCGGGGAGTATGTTGGGACGAATCTTTGATGGCCTAAAAAATTTTCAAAAGCTCACAACTGAAGAGCTTTTTGAGAGCTCCGTCTTCCCTTTCCCCAATAACAATAACTTTCATAAATTAAATATAATCAAAATTATTCGAATTCACTACATCGAATGTACACAAAATATTAATAAACATAGTATTAGGATCAACTGGAAATAGATGTAAATTATTATAGAACAAAAAATAAAATATTTATTAGTTATGACACTGGTCTCTGGACATATGATTACCGTGAATAGTTTAGAGAGAAACTTAGTTATTAGTGATTCTAACAAATTGAATTCAACCATTAGTGAATAATAAAACATACTTTTTTCAATAGATATTCCGAAAACAGTGAAAATTTAACATAAAATATTCAATACTCATAAGTTAAGTGTTGCACATAGATAACTAAATATTTATCGTGATAAAGATAAAAGATAATTATTAAAAATGTATCCAAGATAGAGAAGTAAGATAAAATAAATGTGAATATTATCTAGATAACGATTAAACATAAAACGATATTTGTTTAAATAAAAAAAAAAAATTTAAACTTATTTTTGTCAAATATAAAGCATACATTACAATAAAATCATTTTTAAATTTTGAATGAAGTGAAGAAGCTAGTGTCTTAACAATGATGTTTATTTTTATTTTTTTCTGTGAACACTTTTTCGTATAGAAATAATAATTGTCCAAAAATATCGATCAGCCACTTTTTGAAACCGGATTTGTCTCTAGTAGATACTTTAGAGATGTCATTTTTTAAACTCCTCAAATCTTCATTTTTTTTGGGCGGGGGGAATTACCCAAAATATGACAAAAAAACTCGGGAACCACAATTTTTGATCCAAATTTAATGAAAATTAAAACATAGATAAACAATAATATGAGAAACATTTAGGCACAAGAAAATATTGAAAATTAGAAAAAAAAAAATTTGGACATTTTTCTAACACTTTTTTTTTTTTCATTTATTATTTTAGATTTTAAACGAAGTGAAGAAGCTAGTGTTTTTACAATTTTGTTTATTTTTATTTTTTTATTTATTTTTTTCTTCTTTAAGATTCTGAACGAAATGAAGAAGCTTATGTTTTTTACTCTTTCTGGAAACACTTTTTCGTATAGAAATACTTGTCCTAAAGTTTCAATCAATATCTCTATAGAACCGGAATCATATCCTGATGTTACTTTAAAGAGGCCGTTTTTTCAATTTCTCAATACTTTTTCCAAAACTGGCAAAAAACTGTCAAAAAATTGACAAAAAACCGGCAAAATATGCAATTACTGGAAATTCCGTAAAATTGAAAATTACTTTTTGACATAACTTTTAAAATAATGCAACTAGGGACTTGAAACTTTCACCGACTATTTGAAATGGCCACGAAAACAGTTCATCAAAATTTCAAAAAAAAATTTGATCAAATTTGAATTAAGTACATCATTTTGAAAATTTCTGAAATTTCTCATTTTTTATTAGTTTTTATGTAATAACATTTTCGATTTTTGATATAAGGACTTGAAAATTTAATATGATCTCACTGACATATATGTCTAATTGAGCAAACGAAAAATTGTTTGTTAACTTTTTTTTATATACCCGTTTGAAATTAGAATTTCGACGAAATTCGTTAGTTTTACCTAAAATTACGAACTTTAACGTACATAAAAGAAAATTTGCCAAACCGATTGTTTTGAAAATTTGGTGTCTATATAGAGAATTTTATTGCAAATATTTTGGTGCAATAAAATTTCTTACGAGCGAATAATTTAACATTTTACATGGGTTTGATTGAAAAAAAAATGTGAGAAAATACAGACATCTGTCTATATTAAGAAATATCTATTGATTATAAGCACTTGGTTGCTGAAAGTTGATAATGTTTTATTGCATCTTATGTACCCCTCCCCCCCCAAAAAAAAAACCGGACATACTTCGCATGACGGGTGGGATTCTCTTGACAAGTATATTTAATTTTAAAGAAACAATAAATCATTTCTTCAATAAAGCGATTCTGAACGAGAGAAGTTAATAATATAAGAAAAAAAATATATCAGACCCGGAATTATATGCACTAAAACGTACGAAATATGCATGCATTTATTCAATTAATGTATGTATGTATGTATGTATGTAAAAATAAATGAGAAAAAAAATGTTAGAAAAATGTCCAAAATTTTTTTTTCACATTTTCCAAATTTTCTTACTCCAAAATCTTTCTTATATGATTTTCTATCTTTGTTTAAATTTTCATATAATTCGGATCAAAAAATTATGGTTTCCGAGTCGTTTTTGTCAAATTTTGGGTAGTTTTTTCCAAAAAAAAAAATGAAGAATTGAGAAATTCAAAAAATGACCTCTCTAAAGTAAAATCTAGACTCTAGATATGCCTCTAGATTCTAGAGGCATATTCGGTTTCAAAAAGTTATTGATCGAAACTTTTGGACAAGTATTTCTATACGAAAAGTTGTACAGAAAAAAAAAAAATAAACATCATTGTAAAAACACTAGATTCATCACTTCATTCAGAATCTAAAAGTAAAGTGAAGTAAAATAATGTTAAGTATAGACAAGAAAGCCAGACATACTTTGCACCACGGATATTCTTCGCTCTTTGGATCAGATACTCTTGAATGATATGTATACATTTAAAGGAACAATAAGTCATTTCTTCAATAAGACAATTCTGAATGAAAGTATGTAATATAAAGAAAAATAATAGTCGTCGTTTTCAACACACTCACCAAAAGCATCTGACCCTAGGTGAGATGAATAACCGTAATGTTTAGTACGTCCGGTTTTATACTCTATACTTCATTAATTTTGCTTCACTTTACTTTATTAGATATTAGATAAATGTCCAATTTTTTTTTTTTTTTTTTTACATATTCAATTCCGGTGCAACTACAAATAAACGCATTGCATAACAGAACAGAAATCACACATGAAAATAAACGAGAAACTAACAATAAACTTAATGAATTTAAAGTTAATTCAATTACTGATAACACAATTACAGAAAAAATAAATAATAACAAAAGTACAATAATATGAATGAAATATAACGTCCCAGGACACCTACAAAGAGCACTAGGACAAGACGAAACCACCGACAAGCAAGTCCATAAATTTATTGAGGAAATCGGTATAAATAACTTATTGTAATTAAAATATATATAACAGGTATCTAACCTTAACATGTTGTATTAAATTATAATTGGGAACATTTATCAAAAAATGTTATGTCAGCCAATGGTCTAGAAACCGATGCTTATTCTAATAAAAATAAAAAGAAATCATGAAGATATAGCTATAAAACTAATATAGATAGTTGTTGTAGTGTTCTCTCTTACGAATTCATTTTAATTAGTGTCAAACTTTCTTCGTTATTTTTTTAATCTATTTAACGTACAGAATATTAACATAATGTCGGTGTGCAATAGCTGCAGTACCAGTATATTACAACAAGTTTTCAATCTATACCTTGGAATGAGTGCAAAGTAACATGGCCTGCCAAATGCCATGTTATGTAGAGAGGTCATAATGATGAAGGCTCCTACTGGAGATGCATCAAGTAGCTACAGAAAAAAGAGCTTCAATATGACTAGATACTATACTGACCTATAATTAAATTTCAACTTTTATAATATTTTAGGCAGTACAAGCATGTAAAGTGTAACGCGGTCACCCTGTATATACATACGAAAATACTGATACATTATTTATATATACGTATACATATTTCTCTATAACAGCGTTTTCCAAACTTTTTCTCTGCCGGACCACTTTGAGATGAACAAAATAAACGCGGATCCCTTGATAAAAACTAAAAACCAAAAACGATAAAAATATCGGTTGTTTAATCAACGCAATCAGTCTATCCCTAACATTAATCGCTTTCCAACGATTACTATTTCGACAATTAATTTATTATCAACGGTATTTTCAATGTAATACGAATATTACATCAGTATTTTCGTTTTTGTAGATAGATACATTATATATTTTTAATTTACATTCAAAGACCCCCCTCCCCCGGTATACATGCAGACCACTAGGTGTGCGCGGACCACAGTTTGGGAAACCCTGCTCTATAATGCAACAACACACATAAAACACGATGTACACATTCATAAATATTATATTTTAAATTAATATTTCGGTGCTGCTCGGATGTGCGATCTACCGTCGTGTTTCCGCTAGACAACTTTCTGTTTAGATGTAGGTACAACAGTATAGAAAATAAAATAAATAATTATCACATCCGATCAACATCAATATTCATTTAAACAATATCTAAAACCTATTAGTATGACATATTTTTTTTGTAAATTTGTAAATTTTGTGATTTTTTTCTTTTTATCTAGTTGCTCTCATTTTTATGTAACATAAATTAAAAAAAAAAAAAATTAATTTTACATAGTGTATTTGTCTAGATGATTAAGTTCAGATGATGCGATTTTTTTTATTTTTTATTTTAGATGGTACATCAAATAATAATTTTTAAAATGATCTAGAATGGATAAATGACAATCAATGTTTCATCGAGATGAATATTCTATGTAAAATTATCTTATTGTGCTCAACACTGATAATAATGGGCAAACGACTGGGAATTCAATTATAATTGTATAGTAATATATTGTTCTTAAAATTATATACTCACTTCGATGCAGTGCACAGCAAAAAATAGTACGATGAAGAAAGTCTTGGTCTGCATTTTCAATTGACCCGAACACTACGGTTATTTACTAAAATCGATAAGGAGAAAAATGATTTTACCTACGACGGACTATGGCATTTCAAATGCTTTAGAGAATTACATACAAATAATTCTATTATATAAAAAAAATAATACGCATGTCTGGTAACAATAAGAGTAGCAATGAAAAAAAAACGTATATTCAATTTTAGTAGGCGTTCGTATCCAATTTTTTTTTTTTCTATAACTTAAATACGCAAGCATGGAACATTTCGAATGACATGAATAGATGCCGAAAATTTAAAAACAATTGTGAACCTAAAAAACTGCTTTTGTTCGAGCGTCAATAAGCAACCATATGGTGCCGAGTGAATATAAGCATTTTTTTTGTTTTTTAGAAACCCAGTTTTATGTATATTGCTCAGACTATTATACCATAGCGAAAATCGATGAAGTTAAATTCGAAAACAAATTCGACAGCCCGTTTAAAAAAATGTATATTCTTCACCGAGTTAAAATGAATCCACACGCCAAAATGATAATAATTGTAGGCACCATAGATTATTTCAATTTTGATATTACGTCACGCCGACGAGACGTCCGTGAAATAGCCCTTCGACCTTGAACGATCCACTAAATATCATCGCTTAAATTTTGATACCTTTTTGAAACTCACTTTTCTGATATTTGAACTTAAAATTTTATTTTTTATAACGGCGCATATTTCACGTTGCTCACCGACCTTAAAAGATAGACTTCAGATCTACGTCAAAAAGTTACAGCCCATTTGCAAACACTTATTGCATTCATGCTTTTGGAGTTATCGACCTCGTGCTACCTCGGTTCCTTTGCAAATCGAATAATTGGTTTACTAACTTCAAACACCCTTTTTACAATATAATTTGTAATTTGAGTGCGTACTGTTACTTTATAATATTATTTATACCTATAGTGTCGGTTCGTGGTATGGTGCACAGGAGCAAGTGAACCACTCAAAAATGTGTATGTACCACAAAAATAATAAATTTGTATAGTTATTATTTCGCTATTATACATACAGTTGGTGTTTGTAAAAAATTGTTTATTAAAAAAAAAAAAAATGTTTTTGCGAATTTTTCCGTGGAAAACTTGTCTGTTTGTACGATTAAAGTATGCGTGGGGCACAAATTAGTTGTGTACCGGGTGGCCATACTAACATTAATTGCTACAAACACTGACCCTACAGGTGTAACTTGGACAGTTTTCATATGAGGGCAGAAATATTTGTTTTACAAATCCCCCGTAAACACATATTCATTATCTTCTTTGAATTTACATATTTCAATATTTTAATTAAATTATTACATTTCAATAAAACTGTTTTAATTTATTTCCTACATTTTTCCTTAGACTCAATTTGAATAGAAATTTTCTGAAATGTGTATACTATAAGATTTATAGATAAAAACAATGATTAAACAATAAATACGATTACAATTTTTTTTTTTTTTTTTTTACCGTACTAAATATTTTTACTTCAATAACAATGAAAAATAAATTTTAGCTACTTTTGTCGAACATAAAAACATTTTACGTTATACTATTAAAGGACAAAATCGAATTCACGAACAAATTAACAATTAATTAAAATGGTCTTTCATTGTTTTTAGATATTAAGTGAAAATGAAGAATGTATTGGTTTTATAAATCCGTGTGTTTTTTTCTTTCTGATGTATGAAATTACTTTGTTCCGCTAGAAATATTGGTCCAAAGTTTTGATCAATAACTCTATAAATGTTGTTTAGTTGGTATTTTTGGGTGGTCATTTTTAAATATTCTCAATTATTCTTCTAAGCGCATGCCTAGACACACGCACACACACACCAATTATTATTATCATATGACATTTTAAGCTTTCAGTCAATTGATTTTGAGTGGTGGGGGATGGGTTGTACTGAAATCTTCCGTAGAGGTTGGTGAAATCGATCATAAAATCCTATAAATTGTGTACAAATATCTATAGGAGTCTAAAAAGGGCAAAGAACAATTGAAACATTATTATTAATTTATTTTTATGATCTTAAAAATTTTAATAGATCAAACGTTTTGGCCTTGCACGGCCGATATCCCGTACAAGTTAGACGTTCGTCCTGATTATTATACTAATAATATTATACACGTTGATTTTTCCGTGTGTTATCCGTTTCGAAAATTTCTCCAGCCACTGTTGATGGTTTTCTTTTTGAGGTGTTCCGAGTAGGCGCGTGGTTGAGCGTGGGGTCGGGCGTGGGTACAGAGTTGGCCACCGGCGGATTATAATTATTATCGAAGTACGTGAGAAACCACTGGCCATCTTCTAAAACTGGCCAAATGTCTAATTCTTCTTCTTGTGTACTAGTTTTTTCCGACATGGAAGGTGCTGCCGCGGACGTACTTTTTTGTCCGGGTACGTAGGCGGCTGGAGACTTACTGGAAACGACAGGCTGGGTGCTCGACGATTGGCCACTGGGTAACAATGACCTTCTGGACGACGTGTTTAAGACTACTTTTCGTCCTCTCCTTTCTCCGGTTACGTTGGTGGCTGTGGACATACTCGATGCGCCCGGCTGGGCGGTACTCCGGGATACGTTTCCCTGTTCATTCGACGAATCGGTTGACTTGTTTCTGTCCGTCTCAATTCCCGTTATCCATTCGAGTACAACCGGATCGATTGGTCTAAATTTCCCGTCGTAAGTTTTTAACCATTTCAAAAAGTCAACGGATAAAATTGGATAATTCATTTGTAAATCTAATTCGGCTTCTCTTAACATTGCTTCTAATTTATTTTCGTAAAAACCATACGACCTACCCTGAAGCACCAGATGATTTTTCATCATAGCGACAAAAGGAAACCTTACTTCCCATGTTCTACGAGCTCCTGGATCTAAATATAAGGCCAGCGCCTTATTTTTACCGCGGCGTACATTTACTTTAAGCATTTTGAATTGTTGAGTTTTTTTTTTGAAAAAATTTATAAATCCACTGTTTATGATTTCATCCTGGTCTAATTCCTTAGTGACCAAAATTGGAACAGGATCCACAAATAAATTTTTAAAGTATACAGTTTCAATACACATCATATCATCGCCGCAATCAATAACTTCTACGGTTTCGAAACTTTTCTGTTAAGAACAAAGTAATAGTAAAGAATTAATCACCAATTCATTTGAAAATTTCGACACAATGTGAAGTATTAAATGTAAACGTTTGAGTATCAGAGGATTTTTTCAGTTACTTTGTGAATCCAAAATAATATCAGAAAAAGACGTATTTAACAATTATTGCTGAATGTTATTTTTAAAACCAATATAGAACTAATCTTACTAATTAATAAAAGCTATTTTACAATATTTTGTATTAATTAACAAATTATTTAATTTAAATCTTTGGATTGGCAACAACAATATTATGGTAGACATAGTAAAACTATTGGATAGATTTATGATGCTTCAAATAATACATAATAAAGTACAGATTTAATTTAAATTATAGAATTTAAATAAATTACTATAAATAATATAACTAAGTGGAACGAAAATGTTATAGTAATTTCACAGTGATGTTTATTACTATTATTGTATTTTTTTTTTTTTTCGTAAAAATATGATTATATAGAAATACATGTCCAAAAAAAATTTGAAAAACTACTTTTTCATTATATGTTTCCTCTAAATTATCCTTTTGAGAGATAATTTTTCGAAATTGTCTAAATTTTATTCAAAATATGAGCATAACTTTACAAAATATGAAAATAATGTTATTAATTTTTTTTTTTTTATTCCAAATTTTATGAATATGTAAATATAGATAGAAAATAAAATGAGTTATTTTTTAATACAAGAAAATTTTGGGTATGTAAAATTTTTTTTCCAAGAATTTTTCTCATCAATTTTTGATTCTTATCAAATAAAGAAGCTAGTGTGTTTAGATAGATATTTTTTTTTTCCGTAAACACTTTTTCGTATGAATAAAACTTGTCCAAAAGTCTCGATTAGCAACTTTTTGAAACTGGATTTGCCTCTGGTTGGTACTTTATAGAGTTCATTTATTCGAATATCTCGATTCTTCATTTTTTTTTTTTTTTTTTGAAAAACTACCCAACATTTAATAAAAATTATTCAGAAACCATCAATTTTTAAACAAAACTTAGTATGGATCCATCAGACATATTATTAATCTCTTGCATTTCCAAAGACAGATATTGTATATATTTTCTTTCATCACGAGAATTAGTGGACAAAATAATTAATCATCCAGAACCGGTTTTATGTAACAACATACCTATTAAAATTAGAAAATACTTTAACCCCGACAAAAGAATAATAATTATATCCATCGTATGTCCCTAAAACATACCACACAAAATAATAATTAATGAACTGAGCGAAATAAACATGAACCCTACCAGTAACATGTCTCAGAGCTGGAATGCCAAATGATGGTTTCAGCCACATAATCGGTTTCAGACGTCTAATGAACATAATTGCTGAAAACCTTAACATATTACCGGATTCAGTATTGATCAATAATTATGACAACACTGACCACAGAAAATATTCTTATTCGATGACTCATTAGTGTGTTTAATATGCAAAGCAACACATGACACATTATCTTCAAACTGCCCCAAAAAAACAAACTGAAAATCATAAAAAAACACCGAACAAAAATCAAGTTACAACCTCAAATCAAATAATCAATTCCGGTACAACTTCAAATAAACGCACTGCAGAACAAAAAATAACACACGAAAATAAGCAAAAAACTAACGACAAACTTAATGAATTTAAATTTAATTTGATAACTGTAACAAATACTGATAACACAATTACAGAAAAAATACAACGTCCCAGAACACCTACATCAAGCACTAGGACAAAACGAAATTACCAACAAGCAAGTCCTTAAATTTATTGAAGAACTTATTGTAATTAAAATATATATATAATACGTATCTAACCTTAACATATTATATTAAATTATAATTGGAAATATTTATTAAAAAATGTAATGTCAGCCAATGGTCTAGAAACCGATGCTGATTCTAATAAAAAAAAAAAAAAAAAATCATGAAGATATAGCTCTAATTATAATATAGATAAAAATATATTTTTCCTTGTTAATTTTTTTTTCATAATCAGCTGTGCTTCTTATTGCCTACCAGGACAGTTGTTGTAGTGTTCTTATCTTAACTAATGAGCTCTCTTATGAATTTATTTTAATGTTCAACACGGATAATAATGAGCAAACGACTGAGAATTTAAGTATAATTTTATATAAATATGTTGTTCTTAAAACTATATTATATTCACTTCGATGCACTGAACAGCGAAAAGTAGCACGATCAGCAAAGTCTTCGTCTTCATTTCCAATTTACTCGAGCACTACGGATATTTACTAAAATCGATAAGGAGAAAAAATGATGTTACTTACGACGGAATATGGCTTTTCAAATGTTTTAGATACTTCCATAAAATAATTATTTATATAATATAATAATACAAATGTCTGGTGAAAATATAATAGTAGTCTTGAAAAAATACGTATATACTCAATATTTATAGTCGTTAGTACATTTTTTTCCTATAACTTATGTTATATATGCAAACGTGGAGCATTTCGAATGACATTAATTAATCCCAAAAATTTAAAAACAATTGTGAACCTATAAAAAATTGAGTTTCGAACGACGGTGTCGCTTTTGTTTTGAGCAACAATAATCAACCATATGGTGTCAAGTGAATAGACGCTTTTTTTGTTTTTTAGTAACCCAGTTGTAAGTATACACCTCAGACTAATATAGTATAGCAAAAATTGATAAACTTAAATTCGAAAACATATTAGAAAGCTCGTTTACAAAAATGTATATTATCCACCGATGTAAAATGAATACACACGCATTTTAATTTTGATATTAAGTCGTCCGTGAAATGGTCCCTTGACCTTGAACTATCGACTAAACATCGTCGCTAACATTTTGAAACAAATTTGCAACAAACCTTCTAGAATTATCAACAAAAAATTTTGTTTTTTATAACGGCGCATACTTCCCGTAGCCTACTAACCTAGAACAATAGACTTCAGATCTAAATGAAAATGTTACAACTTATTCGTAAATAATTGCATCTATGTATACGGAGTTTGCAACCTAGTGCTTCCTCCGCAATCGATCCTCAGATGAAATACGTTTTAAGAATCTATGATTTTCTTACTCTAATATACTCCCCTCATAATTACGGCCGCGGTTTTAACCTGAGGCTATTTTATTTATTATAAAAGTATACAGCCTTTATGGTTCGATTATAATTCATGAAGTTCTTAATTGGTTTATTAACTTCAAATACCTTTGTTATATAATATAATTTATAATTTTAGTGTGTAGTATTACTTGAAAATATTACTGATACCTAGTGACGGTTCGTGATGTGGTGTACAGGGGCAAGTGAAACACACAAATATGTATATGAACCATTAAAATATTATATTTGTACATACAGTTGGTATTTAAAAAATTGTATTACAAAAATTAAGAAAATTTTTTGAGAATTTTTTCGTGTAAAACTTGTCTAATTGTAAGATTAAATTATGCGTGGAGCACAAATATTAGTTATGCACCGGGTGGCCATACTAAAATTAATTATTACAAGCACTGACACTACAGGTGTAACTTGGACTGTTTTCACACGAGCGCAAAAATATTTATTTTACAAATCCCTATAAACACATATTAATAATCTTATTCGAATTTACATATTTCGATATTTTAATTAAATAAACACTCTTCAATAAAACTATTTTATCTCCTTTCCTATCTTTTTCGTTAGACTCATTTTGAATGAAAATTTACTGAAATGTGTGTACTATAATATTTATAGATAAAAACAATGATTAAACAATAATTATGAGTATTAAATGTTTTTTTTTTTTTTCCATAATAGATATTTTTACTTAAACAACAATGAAAAATACATTTTAGTGACGTTTATAAAATATAAAAAAATTGTATATTATACTATTAAAATACAAATTCTAATTCAAGAACAAATAAACAATTACTTAAAATGGTCTTTAAATAATTTAGATATAGAGCGAAAGTGAAGAATTTATTGGTTTTATAATAAATCTGTGTGATTCTTTCTATCTTATGTATGAAATCATTTTGTTTGGGTATAAATATTAATCCAATATTTTGATCAGTAACATTTTTCTAAGGGCATGCTTAGACTACTCGAAAAGTTACCAAAAAACGGTAAAAGAAACATCGTAACCAGAATATTCATAAATTCAATTTTATTTTTTTATAACACAACATTAAAATTACACACTTCAACGCGTATAAAAAATATTTGTTAAAAACAATCTTTACGGAAATTGGTAGAAGTCGTATATAGTCGAATAGCAAATTACAAGTTAGGCGTTCGTCCTAATTATTATACTCATAATATTATAAATGTTTCCTTTTTGTGTAATCTATTCCCAAAATTTCTTCTGCCAGTGTTGATGGTTTCCTTTTTGAGGTGTCTGGCGTGGATGCGGTGTTGGGCGTGGTCACGGGGTTGGCCACAGGCTGATTAGCATCCTGACCGAAGTACGAGTTATACCACTCGCCATCGTCTAAAACTGACCGAATGGGTAATTCTTCTTCTCGTGTCCTCGTCATCGTTTTGCCCGACACGGAATGTGCTGCCGCGGACGTACTCGAAGCCGCCGGCTGGTTACTCTGTCCATTACCGGGTAATGTTGACTGACCGGGCGAAGTTTTTAAATCTACTTCTCGTCCTCTCCCCGCTCTGGGTACTTTGACGTCTACGGACGTACTCATAGCACCCGGCTGTTTACTCCGGGATACGGTTCCCTTTTGAGTCGGCGTACCGGACAACGCGTTACCGCCCATTCCCGTTATCCATTTATATACTTCCTGATTGATCACTCGAAAATTCATGCCATAATTTGTTATCGTGTTCCATAAACCAACTGAGAAATTGGAATTATTATACTGTATGTCTTTGGCGGCTTCTTTTAACAGATCTTTTAAGGCCGTTTTGTCAAAACCAAACGACCTACGCCGAAGCACCTGATGATTTTTCATCATAGCGACAATAGGATACTTCTTTATAAACGTTGCTCCACGAGCATCTGGATGTAAATATAAGGCCAGAGTCTTATTTTTACCGCGTTTTACATTTGCTTTAAGCATTCTGTAATGTTGAGATTCATTTTGGAAAATATTTATAACTCCACTGTTTTGCTCGTGTTTTGGATCAGATTTATCGGTGACCAATATGGGAACTAGACCCTTATATAACGATTCAAAGTATACGGTTTGAAGACACAAAATATCATCATCGCAATCTATAATTAATATGGTTCCGAAAATTCTCTGTAAAGAACAAAATAATAATATAGAATTACACACGAATTCATCACTGTACGCATTCATTTGAAAATTGTGACACAATATGAAATATTAAATGTAAAACGTCTGAGTGTCAGAATATTTTTTCAGTTACTTTATGAGTCTAATGTAATATCAGAAAAACACGTATTTAACAATTATTGCTGAATGTTATTTTAGATTCTGAACAAAGTGAAGAAGCTAGTGTTTTTACAATGATGTTTATTTTTTTTTTTTTTATTTTTTTTTTTTCTGTTAACACTTTTTCGTATAGAAATACTTGTCCAAAAGTTTCGATCAATAACTTTTTGAAACCGGATTCGACTCTAGATTGTACTTTAGAGAGGTCATTTTTTGAATTTCTCCATTCTTCAATTTTTTTTTTTTGGAA
>JAIPRM010007461.1:0-17169 GCA_025469315.1 Stegophylla sp. TES_Ste_2020 | reverse complement strand
TTAAACATAGATAGAAAATCCTATAAAAAAGATTTTGGCTCAAGAAAATTTTGAAAATGTGAAAAAAAATTTTGGACATTTTTCAAACATTTTTTTTTCTTATATTATTAACTTCCTTCGTTCAGAATCGTTTTACTGAAGAAATGATTTATCGTTTCTTTAAAATTTTTATACGCCCGTCAAGAGAATACCACCCGTCGTGCGAAGTACACCCATCGTGCGAAGTATGTCCGGCTTTTTTATTTTATTTCTCAATTATATTGTATTAAGACAAACAGTCAATCATTGATGAATTCCAATAAATAAATATTTTTTCGTAACTATATTTTTGAGTTTATCTTATAAAAATTTAAATGCATATTTTAACTTAACCTAACCTAACCTAACCTAACCTAACATTTTTATGGTATAAAAATCCTAGCTTTGAAAATAACATATATTCAATTTTTCGTTGAACCCGAATTTGGCGAAAACGGGACCACTTAAAACCATGTTTTAAATTTGTAATATATCAAACAGGCGTGCATAAATGATAATATTACGGAGTATTTTTTCCTCGGAAAAGTGACGGTCAAATGACAGTCAAAAACACCAAAGTGTTACGCGTCAAACGTTATTAACAGTCGTAAAATAGTTTAGTAATAGTTTATTAGTGAGATATAACGTAAAACGGAACCGTTGGCAATCATTTTTGCGCTCGACGCTTACGTACAAGATGGATACGCGTCTAATGACGTTATATTTATTTAATTGAAACATTTCGTTTCGGTATCGGTTTGAATTCAAAAGTACCTAACAAAATAATATACGTAATATTAAATTCCGGACGACGCGCGCCGAGAAAAAAATTTGCATGACTAAAACACAATGAAATTTAAATAAACCATAACGTATTGTAACGTTGTCAGACGTGGCTAAAACACGGAGCTGGCAAAAGCTTTCGGCATCGTTTGTGGCATTGTCGTCCGTGACTCCGGATATCCTGCGGCAGAACGCTTTGAACCCGTTGAAGACGCATCTCTATGTATATAATATTCTATCTGACGCTTAAAGATTTATACGAAACAAATAATCACGCGAGTGTTGGTCGTACAAGGTCCGACTGTACACAGGCGATTTAGTGGGTCATATATCGAGCATAAAAAACCGTCGGCGTAAAAATCACGGGTTTGGCACAATGAAAATCGGCCAGGGTGTGTATGTCGAATAAAATTTAATAATATAACATGTCGTTTTAATGACCTGACAATGTGTGGCATTATTTTTTTATTTAAATATTTTAATTACAACGTTAATATTTATCAGTGGTGTAATTAAGAATTTGTTTTTGAAAGGGATTTAATAGATTAGGTATTAATATATATATATATAAATATATATACAGGGGCGTGTGATGAATGCTGATTTGAGAGGCCATTGCCTCTGAGATTTTTGGCAGATTTTGGGTCCAAACTTATATTTTGTAAGTACTAGGTGCAGCAACAAATAATTAGCTACACGAAATATATAAGTAGGAACTACCAACTGATGATTGATATAATAACACTGCAAGCATATGCACAAATCTCCATCAATGCTTAAAAATGGAACGATTAGGTTAAATTTAATTTGATTTTAAATTTAAATGCTATAATGCTTATTTACTTAGATACTTAGGTTTAATTACTCAGTTATGTTTTTATTATTAAATAAAAATAAATAAGGTAAAAAAAAATTTTTATAGGAAAATGCATCTATATATATGTATGTATGTATGTATGTATATACATTGTTTTAAATAAACAGTTTATAAATATTTAAAAAAATTTAAGTGCTTTTATATTTTTTCCGATCTTCGAGGTTTTTATGATGGGTGGGTGGTCATAAAAAATGTTGGCCTCTGAATAATTTTGAGTTCGTCACGCCACTGTTTATATATATATCATATAGTAACGGTTTTAAAACAAGTTCCAAGTAGATAAGTTTAATTTTCACTAGAACTTTTCAACTAGAAGAAATTTATGATCTATTAAGTAAATAACTTTTAGACCATATTCATTACCCGTTAAAGTGATTAAAAACTTTTTTTTAAAAAAAAGACACGAACTTATGTCACACGTGTCACAGCGTGACACACGTACACCATTTCAATGACACGTCAATTAAAATATAATTAGTAATTTTTAATTCACTTTCAATGAAAAAATAGGAAAAAATTATGTATTTATATTAAAGTGTAATAATACATAAAAGTTAAGTTTGAATTTAACAATGAATAAAATCTTAATTATATGTGTTTGATCGCTATAATTTAAGCTACTAGTAAAAAAATAAAAATAAGAAATTGGTCGGCGAAATTGCTGACACGCATGGAGAATAAAATCGAAATCAAAATTTTTTTTTGACACGCGGGTACCAAAAGGTTCGCCATCTCTGATATAGAATATTGGTAGACACGCCCATCCTATATACGTGATAAGTTAATTTTTACGTTTTTGATATTAAATTAGATTGATTAATGTCGTAATGACAATAGGTATTATTTCTAGTTATATAAAAATGTAAATCACATTCATGATAATTTTTATTTATACATAACGATTAATAATAAGCGAATCATTAAACATTAACGTTGATAATAACGAAATGTGAACATAAAATTAATTATTTTTCATTTTTACCAATATTGAAATAATAAATTTAAACGAATGCGAATGTTAACCGAAAATTATTCATAACATTTGACTAGTCGACAATACGAATTTGTTTTCATTAAAATGTAAATCATAAAATGTCATTAAAAAATATTTGATAGGTAATAAAAATGAGCTTTAACGCTAAAAATATAATTTGTTCCAAATCCAATCGATCATAGAATATTTTGTGTGTGTGTCATTAGAAGTCATAAAAAAACGATATGTTTACCCACATATTTCCATTCACAAAAAAACACAATAAATTTATTACTTACAGACATTTACAAATTAAAAACATTTTTTTGGCATACAGGATCACTTGTCATTAAACGTGAAAATTCGTATTAAAATAGATCATAGTTATGAAATTCAACATTCTCATTACAAGAGTATTCAACCCGATGAGCAAAGAATACCCATGGTATCAAGCTTTTATTCGGTTTTTTAATATTTTAGAATACGAATTGTGTGCTCGGAAGACATTGTTTTAGAGATCTCAGAAATAAAAATAAAATAAATTCCATTAAAATCCATGCTTTAGTTATTAGTAGGGCTAGGGACTTATAGCTCTAAAAAAACTTAAAATATGCATGCATCTATGCTCTAAAAATGTACCAAATATGCTGTAAAATTTACGAAATATGCTCTAAAAATATGCAAAAATGCTAAAATAATCTCTTATAAAACATTAATTTTGCTGTAAAAACTCAAAATATTTGAAAGTTGTATTGTATAATATATTTTAATATTTATGATTAATTCTTCTTCTATTATTTATGAATTATTTTTTAAACTTTATTATTTTTAAGCTTTCATTTAAACAAATAAAAATATCAAATAATATTTAATTTCTTCAGTTATTCATGGAGAAATTATTTGCCAATACCAAGAAAACTTAAATTAAATATTGAAAAGAAGGTGAAATATGCACTTAAAATTCAAATACAACCGAAATATGCACTTAATTGAAAAAAGAGTTAAATATGCAAAATATGCAAATTAATGAGAACTGTATACTCTTGGTGTTATGAAACGCATTTCTATATTACTTTGCTATGTTTTGAATTATTTTTGAAAAACATGCAAACTCCTATAAGTCTCTCCTAGCCCTAGTTAAGAGTATTAACATTAAGGATCGAAAGAGAGAGGGAAAAAATGAGAAAATTTTTTCTATTGAAATATTATGCTCAGCGATGGGCTTCCGAACTTATTTGCTCGACTAGTCAGCATCCATATCGCTGGACCGCATACGATTGGTATATCAAACTAAGATTTATGCATAACTAGAAAGTAATTAAAAAAAAAAAAAAAAACATCTGCGCAGACCAATCGTAAACATTTTTGTTCTGAAATAATTATATTCAAATTTCCACACACGTGTTAACACCCAAATAATATAACGATAAATGATGAGTTTTAATTAATTTCGATCTGTTGGAAAAAATGTTTCTCTTTACACACTGTTTCTCCGTATTTTGTTTGCACATATGTATGAAATACAGAAACTCGCCACGTGTGTCGCGTGCAACTAATTATTATTATTTTTTTTTCGAATAAATGTATTTCAAACATTTTCTAGGAACAAATTAAAACCACATTGACACTAAGTTTTTACGAAAAAGTAATTTTGAATATTTTTCGTCAGTGAGATTCTTTTTAAGTTTTTATTTAATTTTTTCCTAATGAAAAATTAATAAAATTTCTATCGGGTTAAGAAAAAAAGTTTTATGAGGTTTTGACTGAAATTGGATCGTTATTTTATGTAAAATTGGCACCTAAATCGGTTTCATACAAATTTTTTCAACTTAGTAAAAACTTTAGAAGTTAAACGATCACTAAAAACGTATTTATTAAGGATGCTATTAAGAAAATTTGACCACGTGTAGAAATCTATTGGATCAAAATTAAAAATTGTAATAGACAATTTTTGTTTTTTTTTTGCAAAAGGTCAATATAATATTAAAACATTAAATAATGGGTACTTACATAAATAAATAAAATAAAACGTATTAGTAGTTACGCAGATTTGTGTTTTGATTTTTATAAAAATCTCATATTCAAAATTATACGAAGTCAATTACGTTAGACTGGATAGAAAAAAAAAAATTAAATTAAAATCAGGAATACATTGGAGAAATTAAAAAAAAAAAATGGCCGACATGGATATTTAATAAGAACGATTGTTTAAATAGAACTTAAATATTTTAGATTTATGAAAAAAAAAAAATTAATAATATTCACAGATACGACTACATTTGATAATTATATATATCTTATATATTTTAGCAGTTTTGTCAAACTTACACGGTGTACGTTTTATGACATCACACATCCGTGGCACAGTAAATTTGTTAATATGTCTAGTGACGGTCTTATAGATCACATTCATAATATCATGACCATGGTCTATGTAATTTGTATTAATTATTTTTTTAATTCGATACAAATAAATTGTTATTTTCAGCGTTTGAGTAATTTTTAGAATTTAATATTTTAAATATATTATAATAAGACGAGTTTTACGTTTAATACATTGCTGCTAACATACGACACATAGTTTCGTCATAATCGACAAGTTTTTACCTTTTTACTTTTTTTATTATTATCTTTTATACATTACCTTTTTCACTTTGTTGTATTACTACTATGAGTTTGATTATTATAATAAAATTTACCAATCCAAATTAACAAATCTTTCACGTTTCATAATTTTTCCATCGTGCCTTCCTCACAATGATATATTGCTACGTATATTGATAAAATAATTCAGTGCCGGATCTAGGGTGGGGGGGGGTAAGTGGGTATCATTGCCCAGGGCGCCGTTGGTACGAGGGCGCTCTTAAATTTATGAAAAATCAAAAAAGCTTAGTTTGGGTATATTAAAAAATATACAAATGTTTCAATTTTTTTTCATTTAAAATGTTTAAACTTGAAAATTAATAGAATATTATATATTATTTAGGAATTTATATACCTAACTATTTTTGTTTGACGTGGGTAATATCTTAAAGTTGATTAAAAGTTCATAAAAATTATTAATATTATAGAAAAAAAATTTGTGTTAAAACACCCCTTCTTCTCCCCAAGGACGGGCCTTCCAGCTCCACATATGGTGTGCATTTAAGGGCGCTGCATTTTTACTTATCCCGGGTATCAAATGTCCTAGATCTGGCACTGAAATAATTTACAAGTTTAGTTATCATTCCCATTAGGGTTTGGAAAAACCAGAGGAAAACTGATTTTTTTTTTTTATTTAAAACAAAATAAAAATGAAAAAAACTGTTTTTTTTTTTTTTTCTATTAATTTCCTCTGTTTTTTTTAAACAAAATGTTTTATATTATGCAACATATTTCAGCCACTATAACTGTACGTATTCAGTCCGCACTTGTTTTATACTTACATTTTCTACAGCATAACGTGTCGGATAAGAACACAATCATAATCACCCATCGGCTATATCAGTGGTTCCCAAACTTTTTACACTCGTGGCACATCAATATTAGTTGTGATAAATCACGGCACACTTTCGATAAACATTATACCTATTTCCAGTGATATGTGCCAATAAGGGGATTATTCTTATAACTCCATTGCCTGTATTATATTATTTTCTGAGTAAAATTTTTTAAAGTTTGCAACTTTCTTTAGTTTTTTTTAGACAATGTAAGGAATGCATGCTTAAAAATATCCGAAAATATCATAACTTGAGTTATACAAATATTTTACAATTATTAGTCACATTATTTCTATATATTATGTATTCTAGTTTAAGTTTAAGGTAACCAAATTCGAAAAAATAATTTTAACAAATACCTATCATATCTAACGAATAATAACAAAAAGCATTTTCGTGATAGGATTAGGAAGTTTACGTTTAGTATATTTAAAATGTATTGTTTTTGTTATAAAAAATTTGTAATTTTAAGTTATATACGATCATATATAAAATACAAACTCAATAAGTGGTGAAACCTTAAGACTAAGTAGGATGTGACTCCAATGATATTTCACCAGGTTACTAAATCACATTTTGAGGAAACAAGAAGCTATAAATACAATATTAAAATTCTACAATTACTGTTTTCTTATTTTTTTATTTTTGATACATTGTATAATAATTATTATACAATTAATTAATTAATTAATTATGTTAAATTTAATTTATTAAAATTTTCGCGGCACATCTACAACATTATCAAGGCACATTAGTGTGCCGCGGCATACCCTTTGGGAAACACTGGGCTATACCCTTACCTATACCATAATATTATAATATTATTGTACGTATGTTATATGATTTATGATAATGGTAGCAATTAGGGAGTGGTCTACATGTCTACAACTGTACACGGTTGAATGGTTCTAATTATTAGCGCGCGAGGTTTGAAGTCGAACAGTGTTAATAGGTTATCTATTTTGTGCGCGTTAATGTGCATTTATCAATTAATAAACTAATGTGTATTAATTAACGGTGTACCGAGCGAATGAATAAGCGTACCCTTTACGTATGAGAGAGCACTGAGCAGCACTTAGCGATTTGTTATTTCTTGTCATAATATTATTCCGTTCACTGCGCATGTGTTGTAGGCCAGTCGGAGGATTAAAAATTGCGGCTAACTTTTATTAACAAAATATTTTAAGGGAAACAGCAAAAACAATTTTTAATAACGAAAATGAAATTCTATCACTGTTTGCGCCAACACCGGCCTTACCGTCATTTTGCTAAGGTTGCGGTGAAGACTCGTGCCCTGCTGATTAGAGGTGGATGAAGGGGTATTGAATAAATTAAACAACTGATTTGGGAACAAGTAAAATTAATAATATTTTGAAACAAACAATATGACCTTTGCATACACGTATTCGATATCAAAACTAAAACCACGTTTATAATTTCTAAACTTAAAAACTAAGCAGATGATTTCTGAACTTAAAACTAAATATATAATATTCGGACTTAAAACTAAGCACGGTACCGTTAGGAAATGGAAGGAAAGTTACGACCTGTTGCTGACTGCAAATTTGCCCGAACTGGCTCCAACGGTGAAAGATGGTGGAACTGCCTGGACCTCGTGACTGAACTGTCTGGACTTCGTGACGAAGTAAACTGACCCGTTTAAAACACCTGATCTGGTGATTGTAATAATGCGCGAACGGAAAACTATTATGCACATAAGTTAAAGCGCATGGGGTAGACGCAACAATAAGACCATAAACCAGTAGTGCTGGTGACAGAGCTGTCATGTACGCACGTGCTTCCAACTAGCCGGTCGAAGCGAGAGAGGGATAGTGCACGAATTAAACCACTACCGAACCAGGCGACTTCGTGCGGGAGAAACAGTGCTGACCGCGGTACAATCATATAACCGGTTGAGATTGCACCTTTATATATTATAAGTCTTGCATTCTCGATTAATTGAATGAACGGGTGATCCCGGGGGGGGGGGGTTAATATGAACTGCCCAACTTGCGCGAACAATCATATTTATTGTCTTATTTGGATGTTTTTTTTTTTCACCCCGTCTCCTGCCTTTGTAGAAAAGGACATTTATTTAAGAATTGGATCTATTGTTAGATTTATTTTTTTAATGACCTTTGGATGGGAGGGGAGAGGTTATCGGGGACAGTGGCGTAATTAAGGGAGGGGATGAGAAGGATAGATCCCCCCAAAGCCGTTTATATTCTGAGTGAAACAAAGAATATATAATTGGTTTTCAAATAAAGTAGTCTCTTTTGTTATGTGTGTTATCACTTTTTTGGGTAATACTAAATTACATATGGTCTAAATGTTAGTTACTCAATAGATCATACATTTTTTCTAGTTTTTACTTAAAAAAAGTAATTTTTCTCTTATCTTCAAAATTTTTCTAAGTGTAAGGAAATATTAGCGAAAAGTTGAACAAAAAAAGTAAAACATTTTGTAGACATGATTTTCATAAAATTATTTTTCAATACTTAACTGTAAATATAAAAATAATAGTGCTGAGAAATCTAAATTGTCCTGAAATATCACAATTACTTTTAAAATGTCATTACTACTTTTGAACTGAGTATAAAGCTTTAAAGATATTGGAAATATCTCGATTTTGTTTAATAAAATTTTAAATTCTAAGTAAAAAGTAATATGGTTTTACTAACAGGTAATAGGACAGAAAAAAAAGCGAACAAAAATTAGTCGGGGTTTTTTTTTTAGTTTCGTTCAGAATTAAAATATTAACGAAAATCATTATTTTCACTTAAAATATTGATTTTTTTTTATTAAAACCTATAAAATTTTAAACAATTTATTCGGTTCACATTTTTCACCAATAGATACACAACATATTTTTCTATTTACGATTTATGCTTCATAAAAATTAGCTCGATGAATTAACACCTGTTTAACGTTAAAATTTCGGCTCAAATGACTCTTTCGTACGTGGAACTTTTTTTTTGTATTTTTATTGCATATAATTTGTAATTCGTGGTTATATGATCATAAATTTTTATTCAAGCATCTCTATATGTTACCTTACCCCCAGAAAATTGGATCTAGTTTTAAAACTGTTACTATGCCCTATTTATTATTAATACTTAATTTATTTAACAGTTGTAAAATTTTTTTCTAAAATACATATATCCCCCTTAGTACAAAATCCTAATTACGCCACTGATCGGGGATGCTATTGTCGGTGTTAGGTCGACCAAGAGTCGACTTTAATGGCCTTGGAGATAATTGTGGAATTTACGGTAGGTAGGTAGTTTTGACTACGGCGGCGTAGACGTAATTAATGTTGAGGTCGGAATAGATTGGTTAGATTTGAGATGTTCGGTGATTTGTGCATAAGAACTTTTGGCTGAAACGTCTTTGATTTGGGAGGGCGTCGCGGTGCCCCAAAATTTGAAACCAAAATGGCTATAGTAGAAGGTAAAAACTACTGTGAAATTATGTTTGTTCGAATGTTAAGAATATTTTAGGATCACGAACGTGGGGGAAAACTGGCATAATATTTTCTCCATTTTAAAATCAAGTAATTGAAATGAAAAAAAATTCTCTTTAGTCGTTTGTACAATTATATCAAAATTTTCGCTTATTTCCTATAGTTGTCAGTATCAACAAATAAAAGTAGACTTTATGATTCGAATATAATTTTGAATGGAATATCACCTTTTTAACTAAATGCTTACAGAAAAAAAATGTGGGAAGAATAAATTAAAGAGTGGTTGATAATGCCTTTAAATTGTTTAAAATCAAAAATTAATGCGTTTCGTGTTCAGTGGTTTTTTTTTTTTTTTTTTTAATTAAAAGTTGTTTTTGTCACTACTATAAGTGAAAACGCGAATATTTTAAACGGGCCACAATTGTCTCGCTTCTCGACAGTTAATTATATAAGACTTTCAGATTAAGCGTTTGTGCCGCGTTTGACATTGGAGCGCAATTTGATGATGGATTAAAATACACGTGTTGAAATGATATACACGGGATTTATACTAACAGGATTCGCGAACGTTAATCAGTAGAGATCGAGAGCGTTGGATATTAATTTGTCACGTCCTATTTTAGCCAGTGGAAAATTTTCGGAGAAACTAAACAGGGTAATAATATAAAAACAGATGACAGACGTGCTTGAACATCGGAAGTGAATGCCTTACGGATCGACTTTGGATTTGAACTAATTTAATACGATCGACGTACCCCAATTATTATATTGCAGGACGAACGAATGTCGTTGACCGTTCTCGGAACGTATCAAGTCGATTCTCATTTGCCGAACGCATTTATTACAGAAATATAATATTATGATTTGCAGAGTAGAAAAACAGCGTTGATAGAATCAGTGGCACACGGGAAAATTTCCACAAGGGTGTCGAAAATATAAATTCTTAGGAAATCACCCATCTCACCTATCAAACCTTAGTATGAACATGATAAAAAATGTATTTTAATTATATAATTTTTTTTAAGATGCTATAAATAATAAAAAATAGATATAAAAATAAGTTCCAAGTCCTACTTGAACCACCTACCGGTTTTCACGGGGGTGTCAATCGACACCCCTGAATCTCTTGGTGTGCGCCACTGGATAGAACGACATCGTTTTCGACTCGATTTAAAGATTATTATTGATTTCGGATCAATGGATCAATACAAACGTGTATCGTATTGTATTGTAAAATATGAATGAATGTTTGCATATTTAAAATGCGTCTATTGTGCCATTTCTTTAATAATGTTCTGATTTTAAGTTAGTTTTTTTTTTGTTGTAACTTACTTTATTTTTTTTACAAAAAGTGTACATTCATTAATGTTTTACGATTCATGCTTTATTTTCAGGTATAATTATTTTTTTAACCTCTGTAACAATGGTTTGTAAGTAATATATCTCGAATTCCAAATGTTTGAGAAAAATTAAAATACAACAAAAAAAAATTGGTTATCAAAATCTGTGCAATATTTTATACAGTTAAACGTTTAATATGAAAAATTACACTTCCTGTCGTTGACCAGTGTTTAGAAATTTGTAACAGCTGTTGTACTATGTCAAGTTTACTTAAAGTTAGATTGAGCCCACTGCAATTAATAAATTTATTACTAATTAATCTACCTGAGAAGGTAAGAATATTATTCATGAAACATTTTTTTGCTGTTCAATTAATTTAATGTAATAATGTGTTACATTTTAATAGTTTTCTGCTTTTCGCGGTTTGCCAATTTCCGACTTCTGATCTATAGTATTGGAGGTAACCATAGAATTTAATTTCAAAAATAATTAAAAGAACACTATATTTTAAAGTGCTGTTTAAAACATATTCAAATGTTTATTCAATGTAAAAAAAAAAAGAAGGTAAAGCAAACAAAGATATTATTTTTATTATTTGTTAAATGTATAGTAATTTAGATGAATAAATATGGAATATTGTCGGAAAATTTATTTTTAATTTTTTCATTGTGTGACTTTGTTATGCATTTAATATTCTTACCTTACTTAAGGTCAATACATACAATACATATATGCCAAAGGCATAAAATACATTTTAAATATATCACGTTAACTTTCAAAAGTTTAATCAGCAATGCATTCTTTATAATTAAATTAATTTAAACTCAGTTTATTTGATCCCTTTAGATTCTGAGTGAAGGGAACCATGTATTGGTTTAATAATGATGTGTTGTGTTTCATTTTGTTTTTTTTTCAAAATCTTGGATAGTTTATATGGTTTATAAGTTTCGTTCAGCCCTTCTTGAAATCATAAATTTAACCCAAACGAATTCATGCAGCGGGTGACTACTTTTGGATGTAGAACGTGATTTATTATATTATATACTAAATGCAATAGGTGATCATCTTTTTTTTTTCATTGTAATTTATAATATAATATATTTTATACACGTACCCCATCGACGTATATTCAAATAATTATCGATAATAGTTTACGAATGACATCACACATACATATTTAAATTTTAAATTCTGAGTGGACTAGGGATGAAGCTAGTGGTTTTACAAATGACGTTTGTTTGTTTTTTTCTTTTTATAAAAATACTTTATCTACCAAAAAAAAGGTTCAAATCATTATGTGTAGCAAATGTTTCTACTGCAGAGTTTTGATCGCGTGGACTGATGCACAATCTTTTTCTTTTTTTAAAAAAAAGTTACTCGAAATACACGTTGTTAGAACTAAAATTAAATGCTGTACGCAGAACACTCTTGCATTTTTAAATATACAACACGAGTTTTTAAAGAATGAACATTCACCAAAAAAATCTGAGTGTTGTAAGTCGTAAAATGTGTCAAGGGGAGGCTGTTTGAGTGTTGTCAGAGGGCAGACTGATTTTCTCCTACCACGTCCCATTCCACGTTAATCCCTGGCTGTGGTCCATTACTCAACACCGTATCGTACGGAATCGTTACAGATAAATTGCTTTTAACCACAACGCAGAATTACACCACATTGAAGTTTTTCTTAATTAAAATTATGTGGCATTAAAATATTTTTGAGTTTTATAAATTCTCGTTATCTGTAAAACTACCTATATAGTAAGTAGTTATATACACGGAGCCCATCTACAATAACTTTGTTAATGAAACAACTTGAGTGATGTTACGAAGTTTGAGTTATCTGAATTCGTTAAACTTTTCTCTTGAGTTTATTTATATTTTTAATTCTAGATTTTCCAGTCGTGATTTCGACATTAGCGGTTTATTTCACGAAAGGATTGAAAATGATCTAATATTGCTTAGCGAACAGTAAACACAATCTAACTTCGTCAAATATTTGATAATAATTATAATTATACGGAAACTGATAAAACCATTACATCGTTTACACTTTTCGAATAATATATACCTACTGTTTAAACACAATAATCATTAAACTCTAAACAACTGCAGTGAAGTGCAATTTGTATTTAATTAAAAATGTAAATATTCCCTTAGGCGTAACTTGGTCTGTTGACTTGAGTTCCTAGCACAATTATTTTCGCAATTATAACAACCTAGATAACTAAATCGTTGATAATTTTGGTATATTTTACCGAATTTACTTGAATTTTTGGTAGTTTGGCAATAACGCTCGAGGTAGTATTTCCTGACGGTACGAATAATATTGAGAATTTAAAAAAAATGATTTTTCTAGTATAACTCTTTCTTAGAAATGTCTGACCTACAAAGATGTCGGTCGAATTCAGACTGCCCGGAAGTGAAGAAAATATAACAAAACAAGAAAACACTATACTATAATATACTTTGTTTCGTTTAAAATCTAAAAAGGTATTGGAGAGGATTCATCCTGCTCATTCGCCCTATAATTTCGCCTCTATCAAGTAGACCCTGTCTTTCGCAGTAGACGAATATTCATTTCTCAAATGTGTTGGACATTTTCATATGTTTTAAGTTGACTAAACAACGCATACAAAAACATTTTGTTTGTACGAAAATATCTAAGTAAGTGCAGTCGTCTGAAATAACATAAATTTGTCATTATAAATTAAGTAAAATAAAGAAATACCTAGTAAAAGTTGTTATTTATAACTTTGAAAATTCATTGCATTTTGTAATCAGGAGAAATAAAATAAAATCATGACGAGCGTCCACTGAAGTTGTGTTAGTTTTTATAAAATTGTATTTGTTATTTTAATTAACTAATTTGTATTACACATAAGTATTATAAAACATTTTAAAAGCGTGGCGAATATCAGTGCAATGAACCCAAAATTGATTAATAATATATTACTTTTTAACCTTAGCTGTTACATTAAATTGTGTGTTCAAATAAAGATCATCGTTGAAACTGATATTTGTTTTATTTTTATGAAGTCGATAGTAGAGTTTAAAAGAATAAATGTTTAGGAAAGAAAAATAATTAGGTAGTTAGTAAAGGGCATTATTGTTACTACTATTTTTTGTTCAAAATATGTTTTTCCGGTTTAACTTTAGTTTTTATCGTGATAAGTTAGAGTAAATATTTATAAAATGATATATATGTATATTGTACACATTGTATTGAATAATTTACTTAAGTACGGGGTATTAGCGATGCGTTTCTTGTTATTGTTGGAACAACGATTTAAGTAAACGAGCTTCGTTAGTGAATATACTGAAATATATTGTGTATATAATATTTGGGCGTTGGAAGAAACGAGGAATATTAAACAGAACATTAGTTGATTTACAACCTGACATCTTACAACTTATGAATTTGGAAAAAATCAACTTGACGGTCTGAGATTCAGTGTTTTATGCATTTAAGATGTTTGCAGCCCAAAAGTAAATTAGTTTCTAATCTAATCATTCTATCCTATTATTCCCATTACCGACCTAATATTCAAAAGATACTCTGTTTACTTTTGCCGTCGACTTTTTTTTGGATGTAAATACAAAATGCAATTCATTCGGTTTTAATCAGTCAATAAACAGTTTGCGTGCAAGTACATCTTTTAATAATAAAATATATACCCAGTGTTTGAATTGAGGTAGACGTAGGGGGAGGGGTCGAAGTAACTCTTCTTTCTAAAAATATTTTAGCACACCCCTACTACTTATTTTTCATAATGGAACGCTAGGAACGTGACTCATAGTTCAATGTGTTTAGGACTTACTTTTACAATAATTGTAATTAGCTTATGAAAATTAAAAATTTTAATTTGAAATTTTGTCACTGAAGCAAAAGTAATGGAGATAAGGCCATAAATAAAATAGTTAGTGATCTTGATGATGATGTGTGTATCAATAAAATTATACAAAATCAATATGTCTAAACATAATATCGTGTAATATATTAATATGTAATTATAATATGTAATGTTGATTAAGTTTTTGTTCTATAGTATTTTTCTTTTTTTTTTTTTTTATTATTCTTTTTCTCTTTTGTCATGTTTTGTTATTAATCATATCTTATTTTAATTGCATATTATTTACTTTAAAGTTTCAACGAATTGTGATATCGTTGAACTCCGTATATCAGATACGATCATAGTTCCGTTAGTATTCGTACCAGCTTTTATTAAATTATTTTATTGTAATTAATTCATTGTAATTGTTTTAGCTGAATAAAATAATAATAATAATAATAATAATAATTATGTGTACTTTATTATTTTACGTTACCACTTATAGTGAAATAAAATAATAATTATTCATTAGTTTAAACCTATTGTTTTATTCAAATTTCAAAGTAAATTGTTGCAATTATTTAAATTTCAGTTTATTAAAATGGGTAAAGTACTATAATATTTTGGTATTTTTCTAGTCTTAATTTGTCATCAGATTGTCGGTTTTTCAAAATTTTTCGCTGGCAACACTAGCAGTTTTGTTGTTCCACGAATAAAATTTAATTTAATTCACCTAAATCTAGTCTCAATTTATTTTTACATCGGTACAATTTCAATGCTGTAATTATCAGTGCAGATCATATTTTATACTCGAATCAAATATGGAAATTTTATAGTGATGCATTTGGGGGGGGGGATGTGGGTGGTTAAAGGTCCTTATGAGACATTGCAATTTTCCAGGACGCTATTTTATTTTTTAGATTTATGCGTCTCACTTCTATTTTCTATCCAATTCGAGCACTGTACATATACCGTAACGATCGCTGAACGCTGTATTAAACGATGCGTTCGTTATTTTAATATCGCACGCGTATTATTAGATTCTGGAGCCGAGGGAGCGATGAATTCGATTTCGCGACGCTACGGCAGTGTTTTTTTTTGTTCGCGTCGAATAAGTGTTGTAAAAGTTTTGCACGAGTTTTCCGGTCGTATATTAGTGTTTAAAAACCGAACCGGAATCGGTCCGGTTATTCGCGTTGGCCGAGTGTCAGTATTTCTACCGATAATAACTTAGAACTCGTTTAATAAAATATAACAGTTTTATTCCCAGAGATATGTGTGCTATATCCGTAATTATTTCCCATCTCCATTATTGTTTATTCGTCACTCCACCCCCCTCCCCCCACCCCCCAGTCATGCGGTGCCGGTCTCCGTAGCCTAGCGACCGAACTATGTTTTGTGTCGTTGGTTTCCCCGAATACGCGCCCTCGCGCCTCCTCTCTGCTAAGATGTTTGGTACACTTAAACCGAAAAATAAAATTAATATTCAACGTAAGTTTTTTAGTCGGAATTTGACTTGATAGTTTGATCCAGTGTTTCCCAAACTTTTTTTACGCAACGCCCCATTAGGCGTTAAAAAATGCCCCCCTCCTCAAATTTATCATGTATTATTATTGTTTAATTACTTCTTTTTGGTTTATGTTGAGGCAAAACAAAGCTATCAGCATCGATATTATAATGCCGGCCAGATAAAAAGTAATAAAATCATATAAAATGTTTATTCATTATTAAGTATGATATATATGAGTACATATTTATAAGCATCTAATGACAAATTAATTTAATTTTACACACATATTTATTAATTCGTACAACATTACGATGATGTGATTGAGGAATGAAAATTCATATTGAATTAGTCATTGTCGACCGTCCTCTTGGATAGTTCTAGCGCCCCCAAGGGGGTGATATCGCCCACTTTGGGAAACACTAGTTTAATCAAACGAAATAACAATGCACATACACAGCAAATATATTATCCGTTTGAATTAATAAAAATTTGTACTTATATTTAAGGTGTTTGTCAAAGGTATGCTAATTTCGTATTAATAATATTCGTAAAATCGTTATATCTTTCTTGATGTGTTCTGTATAATACATAATTTATAGCTATATTACATTACAATCTCAGTCGAGCGAAGAAAGTTTTGGTTTTATAAAGATTTGCTTGTATTTATCGTGTGAATTTTTTTCGAAAAAAGTGTTATACACCGCCAGTACACGACTCCAGTCCGTGTATTTTAGATTCTGAACGTAGTGAAGAAGCTTATGTTTTTACAATGATGTTTATTTTTTTATTTTTTTTTTTCCGCTCTGTAAACACTTTTTCGTATAGAAATACTGATCCAAAAGTTTCGATCAGTAACTTTATAGATCCCAAATCGGATCTAGTTGGTACTTTAGAG
>JAIPRM010007460.1:0-17169 GCA_025469315.1 Stegophylla sp. TES_Ste_2020 | reverse complement strand
TTTCTTGCGCCAAAATCTTTTTTATAGGATTTTCTATCTATGTTTAAATTTTCATAAAATTCGGATCAAAAAATGATGATTTCCGAGTAGTTTTTGTCAAATTTTGGGTAGTTTTTTCCAAAAAAAAAATTAAATAATTGAGAAATTCATAAAATGACCTCTTTGATGTACAATCTAGAGGCAAATCCGGTTTCAAAAAGTTATTGATCGAAACTTTTGGACAAGTATTTCTGTACAAAAAGTTGTACACAGAAAAAAAAAGAAAAAAAATAAATAAATAAACATCATTATAAAAACACTAGTTTCTTCACTTCGCTCAGACTCTAAAATATTATTTTGAATCGACTTAATAGTATACATTTCAATATAACAGTATTTATTTATTGGTTTCATTTATTATTTAATGTCAGACTAACGATTTTTTATTTCCTCAATACCGTTTTAAATTTCTTTTAATTCGACTCGTGATTAATTTATGCACATTTCAGTGCATATTTTAATAAAAAAATATGCATAAATGCGTATATTATATATATTAACATTTTTAGTGCTCACAATTCCACAGGACTTAGTCATTGCATTAGAGTCATAACAATTATTTATTGAGTAAAACGCATTTGCTTGTCAAAAAAAAAAAAAACGTTTAAACGTGATTTGAAATGGAACTTATAACACTATAACACATAGAGTGTACAGTTGTAAATTAAAAAACTTAATTTTTTTTTTTTAACAATAAATTGAGATTTTTACTATATACTCTGTTTTTCTAGAAATCATTAATGTTTTTACTTTTGTATTTTTCTTTTTTTTTTTTTTTTTTTAGACAGTCATCAGTCGATCGGCCGAAACGGAGAACAAAAACGTAACGATGATTTCGGATTGTCGTCCAACAGTCAGGAGACTATCGACGAGCACACCGCCGAGTCAAGCGATGACGTCGTGACGGGTAACTTTGAAATCGCCACGAACACACGAAATAATATCAAAGAGAACAATGATAATAATCAGTCTGGTAGCAGCAACAGCTGGTCTCACGGCCAATCGGCGCGATCCTCTGAGACTTTTGGCACTGCTGACGAATCCGGCGAGCGACAAGCGACCGAAAACGATGCGATTGCCGACAGCGGGTATGTAAATATATCCGTATGTTACATATACTAAGTCCTGAATAGGGACCTTGCATGAATATTCTTTTGAGCTAAAACTTATTGAAACTGACTAAGCTTCTACTAAGTAGTACAATTTTTTAACTTTATATATTTTTGGTTTTTAAATAATTGTATGTACATTTTTGTTAAGCTATCGAGTCGATTATTGAAAATGATTTTAGAAATTCTCAATTTTTTTCTCAAAAATCGGGAAAACTACACAAAATTTAACAAAAATGCCTCGAAAACTTTTTTTTTTTTTATTATAAATTTAGATGAAAATTAAAATATAGATAGACAATAATATGGTAAATATTTTGAAAATCTACAAAATTATTTATGGAAATTTGTTTCCAATACTTTTTTTTCTTATCAGATTTTTTTTTTTTTTTATATTTAGTAAACCGTCTTTTGTCCCCCTTTTTTTTATTAATCAGATAAAAAATAAAATGATATTATAGTAAATAAAATAATATAAAGCAAAGCAAAGTAGCTGTATACTATTATTATTTGCGAAGTATGTCCGGATTTTTTTTTCTGTGTAATGCTTTTTTTGCGACTTCTAATTATTGATTTTGTCAGTAATGTCCACGAAACACCTCACGATGAGATAAATGGTGGTGTTTTTATAGTATAAAATGCGTGTTTTATAGTATATTTTGTAAATAGTTAATTGTCGTAGCATGTAACACACGTATTTCCACCACTGAATGTGAATTATAAATTTTGCTTCTAAATTATTTTATTTTATTTCTCAATTTTATTATATTAAGACGAACAGCCGATCATTGATGAATTCCAATAAATAAATTTTTTTTTTTTTCTTCTAACTGTATTTCCGTGTTTATCTTATAAAAATTTAAATGCATATTTTTGCATAATATTTTGGTAAATAAAATGCATATTTTACAATTTTTTTTATTCCTAACCCTGATAATGACTGTTATCGTTACAGGTCTGCGACGGTGTTCCGGAACGCGGTGGCCAAAATGGCCGCGTTGGACGGGATCGTGACGCAAGAACATCGACGCAACGGCGGCGGCGGGAATATTCTGTTGGACGCGGACGCGGACGCGTCGTTGCCGGTGAAAAAATCCGCGGTGAAGGTGACCAAACAGAACTTTGTCAGTTTTCGGAACGCCACGGTGCGAGACCTGCGGACCGGACGCTTGGAGTATCTGTGCGTCGACGCGGCGGCCGGCCGCGTGCACGCGGAGTGCGCGTTCGACCGGCTGACCGCGGAGGGCGCGTTCAAGACGAATCTGCCGCACACCAAGTCCGGTCGGTTCGCGGTCGACCTGGACCGCGTCCGGAGCAACGTCACCGCGGGTTTCCATCCGGGAAGGTACACGGCGACCGCGGCTGCGGCTGCGTCACCGGACGTCGCGGCGTCGGTCCGCGTGACGGCCGAAAACCGCGGGGACGAGCTGACGATCGCGGACGCGGTCGACCGCAAGTACGGGGAAGCGTTGCGAAAAGCGGTTTCCGGCCGCGTGTACGAGTCGATCGCGCGTCGGACCGACGGCTTGGTGGCGCGTCTCGAGCGCGAGATGAAGACCACCACTCCGGCCCAGCATCCGGGCGACAAACACGGGCTGCTGTTCGACGTGAACTGGACCGAAGACGCGGTGAACGTGCGAATGACCGCGGCGACGGCCGGCGGCGGACTTCGCGAGACCGTCAGCGTCGATTCCGTGTCGTACACGCGGCTCGCCGCGGGCGAAAACGCGTACGAAACGCGCTTTACCGTCGCGGTCAAAGAGCCGCGGTGGACCGGCGATCTGGCGGTCACCGCGAACGGACGGTCCGCCCGGGCGCGGGCGATAGAGTTCGCCGCGGACGACGTGCGCGTCCGCGCGGTCGTTTTCCGCTCGCTGGCCGACCACAGGTGCCGCAAAGTCCAGGCCCGAGTCCAGCTGAACGGTCTCCGGTACGACCTGCCCACGGACCAACGGTTCCCGGACGAGATGAAATCCCTGCTGCGACAACGGCTGTCCCTGTTCGTCAACAGGTCGCTGGCGGCTTCCGTGAAACATTCACTCGAACGTCAGGTTTGCCCCGACAACGACAACAACAAAGCTTAATTATTAAATTATTTATTTAACAACGGAATTGTTATTGTTATTTTTTCATTTTTGTCATTTTTTTAGAAATTTTTGAATTTTTTTTAAACCCATAAAATTCAGGTTATTTTATATGTTCTAAGGAAAACGTCAATTTCGCCAAAATTAATTAATACATGCAGTTTTTTTTCGCCGAATCAGGGAACTACGTATATTTATCACAAAATCAAAACGAACTGGGATTTATTTCTACTTGAAGAAGAAAAAAATTACAAAATGCAATAAGAATGTCATTAATTTTTGATGAAATTATTATAAAAACAAAATATGTCAAGGTAAAATTTGATTTTGTTGCATGATATAATATTTCGTTTTTAATATTTCAATTTGAAATTAAACAATTTTTTTCGATTTAATAATAAAAAGAAATTTTAAATTTATTTTTCAAACAGAAATAAATTTCGGTCCATTCTGATCCAGGAATAAATTTAAGTAAAATAAAACCTATTATATATAAATAAAAAATCAATGTATAATTATTACACTGTATTATATTAATATAAAAATATGAAATAAATAGATATAAATAAAACTTAATCATTTTTAAGTAAAATTGTCTTGAATGGAGTAAAGTTCCGCTCAAAATCGTTTTATTGAAAAAATGATAGTTTATCTTCCTTTGAAATTGAACACACCCATCAAAACTCACCCGAAGAGCAAAGAATACCCATGGTGCGAAGTATGTCCGGACTTTTCTATTATCAGTATTCTCCGTACGATATTAAAGCCTGGAGCTCGAGTATTCAATTTTTTTTCTTTTGAAATTAGTATTTTATTTTATTTTTTGTTTTTAAGACCTAAATATCGAATTTCGATGAATTCAAACCAAAACTGTGAAAGTATTTATTTCATTTACCTCGAGACAGTACGATTTTTTTTTCTTTTACGAGATCACTTTCTAAAAACGAAAATAAAGTCGTCTCGTTCACGGTGTTTCGGGACAAGGGACACGATGCTGATGAAGAAAGGGACAATTATTCCTTTTCAAAGTGTTGAATGATATCTAGATGAATTTAATAACTTGATAAAATCATCTAAATAAAAATCAAGTAATTGCACGTTTTATCTAGATACTGAAATAAATAAGCATCTGATTGGCATCTGAGATTTAAATATTATGGTATTTATCATTACATAAATATCTAGATAGATCACGTTGTGTGTGTAATGCGTGCGTGTGTCTTGATTAAAAGTGTTATCTACATAATATTTATCTAGATAATAATTATTAAATATTCGTCTAAATTCTCTTTTAGTTTATTTTTTAATAAATTTATTAATTCCTAAATTCCCATTTAGCTTTATTAAGCTTAGTGATCTAATAGTTATCCACTAAAGCAAAAGTAGATAACGTTTTTTTTTTTTTTCAGTAGGTATTAATTTTTGTTATCTGAACTCAACACACTGCCATTTTCTCTGGTATTTTATTAATTATTATTAATCGATGCGTAAAATACAATTTGTACGTAATAATATAATGATGATAATATTATATTATGCGTTCAAAACTAATTTATAACACAGTACGTTATTTATTAACAAGTTAATTAATTATTATGTATTCGTATTACTTATTGCACCGCGTTTATGGGACAAATAATTGGCAACGAATACGATATTTTCACATTTTTTTAAAACTAGCTCGACATGCGATCGTGACAGATGCAATTATTACACCTGTAAATAATTATAATTTTATGCAAATGACCGTTTGAAATCTGGGAAAGCTAAGCTCTCGGGCGCGGGCGCCGTGGCCATAAAATCGTTATTAATAACTTTGACGTTGAGTGTTATTCGACCTTTATAGTGTGTGTACAAACCGATAAATTAACGTTCGGATTTTTCATTTAATTTCATCATGAGTTAATAACAGTTTTTAATGCCAAACTCAACTGTATAATTAATTCAAATTAAACCATCTATCGTTGCTAATAATTCAAATTTAATAGGAAATCGTTCGTGTAGGTGAGTGTAACCGGTTCGTAAAAGCAATTCGATTTGCCCCCGTAATGAGAATGTGACCTTTTAACTCCACGTTTAACTTATAATCTGTTCCTTACACACATGTATAAGATTCTGAACGAAGTGAAGAAGCTAATGTTTTTACAATAATGTTTATTTTTATTTTTACCGTGTACAACATTTCGCATGAAAATACTTGTCCAAAAGTTTCGATCAATAACTTTTTGAAACCCGATTCGTCTCTAGATTGTACTTTGAAGAGGTCATTTTTTGAATTTCACAATTCTTCAATTTTTTTTTGGAAAAAACTACCCAAAATGTGAAAAAAAAATTTTGGACATTTTTCTAACATTTTTTTTCTCATTTATTTTTTACATTTATTAATTTCCTTTGTTCAGAATCGTTTTATTGAAGAAATGATTAATCGTTTCTTTAAAATTCAATACACCCGTCAAGAGAATCCCATCCGTCGTGCGAAGTATAGCCTTTTAATAATAATCGTTTCATTTGGTTTTTTTTCGCATATAGTTTATTATATCACATTGTATTAACTATATAAAATAATAATAAAGCAATAACGAATAATTTATTTTTATTTTCAGAACCGAAATTCGAAATTTCATACTACGGCATTAGAAAAAATTCAAAACAGCTAATTTTTTACTATTATTTTTAGAAAAATACTGGCAATTAAATCTCTAATAACTGTTCATCAATAACTTTTTGTTAAATTTTTTGCAAACTTGAAAACATAGTAGAAACTAAATGGATTAACTTTTATTAAAGATTTAAGTAGCAATATTTTTCTATAAATCAGATTCAAAAATTGGATATTTTGAATTTTTTCAAAACAGTAGAATAGTTTAAAATTTGGATTCTAAATATATGTATATATATCTATATATGTTATTGATGTTGTAAATTATAATTATTTTACTTATTTATTTATTTATTTTTTTTTTAAGTTAAAAATTATTAAAAGAAAAGAATTTCAGAATTTGTCAAATCTAACTGGAACAACTTATGTGATAAGTGATAATATTTGTTACCTGATCCTTAGTATATATCCTTTTTAAACCGCGTGTTATAAAGTTATTATACTAAAATCAATTCGTAATCATTGAGGTAGATAATAATAAAATAATCTATTGCAAATCTCTGTGCAAAATTATTTAGGTTAAGCATTTACGTGAGTTTTCAATAAAAATTCATTACAAAACAGAAAAATAAAAATAAAAATAATATTTTGATTCTCATAGACGTTACAGTAGACTTAAAACCTTTTAAATTGTAGAGCTCAAGGCAACTGTCATTTGCTTATATTTTTCATTACGTTAATCCTGCCCTGTGTGTAAGCCCAAAAAAAAAAAATGTTTTTGGCCAACCCGAACGTTCCTGAACCTAAAGTTTAGCTCAGAATCGTTTGTTTAGATGAAAAGTGATATTTGACAAAAAAAAAAAAAAAAAAAACAAACAAATAAAAAAATGTATTTATTTTTTTAAATTTTATTTATGATTTTCATAGCACACGACTGGGATAAAGTGAGACGTGGCAACGCGACAGGCTGTCCTCGTGAAACGATCCTGTGTCCTGATTCCGGTGCGTGACCACAGGACGAAACAGTTCTAACCCTAACGACTGTTCTAACCCTAAACCGGCACGAAAGCGATTACAAACCGCCCATTGCGGTCGTAGTTGGGACGGCGGTGTCCCGTGGCCGGCCGCGATCCGTAAATTTCGACGGCTCCGGACGCGGCTTGGACGACTGGCCACAGAGGTCGGGTAGCACTGCAAAAAGTTGGTCAAAATTATTAAAAGTGATTTTATATAATGGACAAAACATAATTTGTTTTTCGGTATTAAGTTTATGAGACAAAATAATGAATATTAATAATCGCATAGGAATACTTCTTCAAATAATCCGACCAGCAAATCTTTGAATCATCAGAATTTTCCTCATGAAGATACATTTTGGAGGTAATTTTTCGAAATTTTAAATGGTCTTTGCAACATTTTGTAAAACTACCCAAAATTAGACAAAAATACCTATAGAACTTTTATTTTATTTATTTTTTTTCTAATCATTTATCATGGACATTTAAATATACATTGGCAATAATATGGAAATAATTATTACAATGAAAGAAAATTTTTAAAAACGTGAAAAATATTTCTCGAGATTTGTAGCACTTAAAACCTATGCAATATGTATCGGAACAGTGGTGTGTTTAGAAATTTTTCCCAGCACATTGCCACTTGGTGTTTTTTCCTACTATGAGGCTGAGATGGGGTGACTTAGAGCCCTTGTATCAACTCGAAGCTCCCTATAAACATGTTATTAATTTCTTATGGTTATACCATTAGAGAGGGCTGTTAAAAAATTTAATATTTTAGCCCCCAAAAATTTTATTTTATCACATAGAACAGAAAATGACTTTGCATCAAAATCCCAGCACTGGATATCAATAATAAATATGGTCAGTGGGAGGGGCGTGGACCCCGTGAACCCCTTCCACCCTCATAAACAACGTCACCGGTTCGAAAAAAAAGTAAAAACGTTCGCTATATTTTTTACTCTAAAAAAGTTAAAAAGTATAAATTCTAAAATGTTAAAATAAAAACATTCGCATTACCTTATTTTGATCCTGGATCAGAATCCTGCAGGAGACTGCGCCACGACGTTGCTCTCAGCCACGTCGCGCCTCGTCCTGATCGCGGCCGCCACTCGACTGGGGACGCGTCCGGGGCCGTCGAAATTTACGGATCGCGGCCGGCCGCGGTGACCGCGCGCGCGTTTCGAACGCGAAACGCGTGCTCTATCGTTGCCAACGACGGTGCGGGGCGGGCGTGTGGACGGTATCGTTTTGTACGCGGACGCGGGGCTTGGCCAGTTCCATGATCCGCCGAGACGCCACGTATTCGCGTTTCGCGGTCCGCGCGTTTTCCCGCGGAACCGGATCCCTAGCGTCGTCACACTCGCGTCTGATCCGCGGCCGCGCCCGATGCTCGGTCTTCTCGCACGGCCGTCGTTGGCGGACAGCGGCCGGAACGGGCTGTCGCCCCGGACACGCCGCCGGGCGCTTCGTCGGGATCCGCCTGTGCACGACCGTGAGACCCGGATCGGGCGGTCTGAACGGCGTCCCGGTCAACCGCTCGCAGCGGGCGATCGCCCGTTCGCGGGCCGTGGCCGGGTCGTAGGGACGTTGGGCCATGGCGTGCCGACAGTGATGCGCGGTGCCGCGTTTGGCGCGCGGCCTCTGCTGCCGCCGCAGTATATGGGACGGCGTCGGTTCGACGTCTTGCGGACAGTGCCGGGACGTGAGCCGCGGCCACACGGTCGACGTCATCATTGGGCAGTCGCACATTATTAAAAACCTGTCCGGCGGATGTCGAAAAACCTCATAGAATGATTTAGAGCTTTTTTTTTTTTTTTTCGTTTCGAAAAAAATTAAAAATATACTTAAGAATATTAAATTATTTTTGTTTTGTGCTAAAACATTCGGATTGGAATAATTGAAAACAAACCGACAACTGTTTCCGTGACCTGGCGACGATTGTTATAACGAAAGGATAATATTATTGTGTTGTTATGTTTTCGGCCACGTATATAATTTTCAATTATCGGATGGACCCCTAAACCAGGGGTCTCCAACCTACGGATCGCGTCCGGCCCGCCAAGGTTTTTGTAACGGCCCACCAAGCTAATTAATGTTGTTTATATCACCGTATTCAGCCTCGAAAATACATTAGATGGCCAAAAAAATATTACCACAACAACAAAATACAACCAAATTATTTTTGAAATTATGTACTTGGTTATAAAACAATTTTCAATTTTATGAATATTCGAGTATTAGCTTATTTTACAATTTTTTTGTCAATTTTTCAATAGATTTTCCTCGTTTTTGGAAAAATTTGAAAAATTACCTATCTTAAGTAATATCTGAGTGTGATTTCAGATCTATAAAGTTATACATACATTTTTCTATTAAAATCTTATCAATTCTTCGATTTCATAACCTATCTCTATTCCTCTAAAAATGTTAGCCCGCGATGCCAAAGCGTATCTTAAATTTGGCCCGTCGTAAAAAAAGATTGGAGACCCCTGCCCTAAACCAATATTTCTTAATTTTCATTTATTCTACTATACGTTTACCTATAATAATTAGAATCACCGTTTTACAGTTCTGCCAAGCATTACAACTTCATTTATATGGTTTTTTTTTTTTTTGTTTTTATATTATTTTTAGGGCCCAGAACTTGGTGACCTAAAAATATGTAAAAAGAAATGCACTAAAATAACATTTAAATGTTAAAAAATAACATTGAAAAATACATATTTTATATTTTTTACATTAAAATATATATATATTTATAAGAACCTAGTGAAATTTCTTCCTTTGTCGATATTTTTGTACTACTACTGTAAAAATGGCAATAAACACTTATATTTTATACACTTGAAAAAAATATATTGGGAATACTCTTGTGGATTCAACATGTGTAATTTTTTCTGTTTTTAAAATTTTTTTTTTTTTTTTTAAACTACTCTGAAACAAAGAAAAAAAACTATATATTATATATATATATATACACGTTGTAATAATTTATAATTATTTGTTTAATTTCTAATTTGCACAAAAGCTTCTGATAGTAGTATTTGCGTAAATAAATAGGCATTCTCAGCTATGAAGTACACAGAAACAATAAATACCGTCTAAAATTTAATAATAGACGCTTGCATATAGTATTCCGAATTTCAATTAAAAGTTTGAAAGTTATTATTGTTAATTAGATTTACTGTATGAATTTTTAATTTTGTATTTTAAAATTTTGCTTACATCATTTTCGGATTTTGTAATTTTCCATAGTTTTTTTTTTAATATCTCTCTCCTACGATTTTGTTATGAAATAACAAAATAAAGATAACTAAATATATACATGTACTCAGTACTCATATTATAATGATTTTTGATCGATATAAAATTATGAATATTAGGTAGAAAGATATATGTACATTTTTTTTAATGTGGCCCTCGATGAAAAATGTTTAAAAATATGGTCCGTGTAATTAAAATGGTTGACGAATATAATATAAATAATATAAGATGTAAAAATAATTTAAATTGAAATTTAAAACTTCAATTACTAAAAATAGACACATGCACACCTTATAAGAATTTTCAACAACATTTGACCAATTTTGAGTTAAGTAAAGATATTTGAAAAAATTGGGAATTCGTTATTTCTGTAAGTTCTCTTATTTCATAGTATTTTAGTGTATGGATATCAGGAGCTAAAAACGTAATACAAACATATGCAAATGTATAACCAACGGTACTGAAAAATCTTAAGTAATTTTTTTTTTTTTTTATAAAACTGTTTAAAGCTATTGTTTTGACAGAATTGATTAATTTTACATAAAATTACACACTTAAATTCGTATAAAAAGTAATTGGTTCAGCCGATCTTTATGAAACTCGGTATATAAATGGAGAATTACATTGCGAATATTTTATTGAAAAATAAAATAAAACCTACAAATAGTTCAAAACCAATATGTTTTCCCATTGAATTACCAAAATGCTAATTTCACTAATTACACGGAAAGGTTGATGATTTATGAATTTATAAAAGTGGATTCTAATAATTGTTTTTTTTTCATTTTTATTATTATTAAGACACGTTCTCTCCTCGTCTCTAGGTCGGACCACACACGTTACCGTGACCCTGGTCACGTACATTTACTATATTAATTTGCGTCAATAGGAGTAATTCGACCATAAACCGGTACGTTAAAAATAATAATAATTTTTGTACCGAAACCATTATAAGCCTGTCGGACCGTTATCATTGTCCAACCCAAAGGACATTCTGTTCGATTCACAGGACGACCTGAAATTTCAACCCAAAAACGAGTGCAAACGTTTATAGTAATAATAATAATATGCTTTTATGCGGACCAAGTATATAAAATTAACGTATATTGTGTGTGTGTGTGTGTGTGTGTGTGTGTGGTGTTTAATGGACACAACTTGTTGAATTCCGAGAACAAAACCCGGGGGATTCGGGTACGGTAATCGAGGCAAAATGTATCTGCGTCGCCGCCGCCGTACACAGAGGAAATGAGGTCGTAAATATTAACGACAACCAACAAATAATGGTCAGTCGAATGCTGTTCTATTGTGTAGTTTCTTGTTGCGCGTTTCGGGACCCGAGTGTTCGTGTCGTTTCTATTGTATGAGTAACGAAATAAGAGTGTCCAAGGTCCCCAAATCGAATTGTGTCCGTTCGCGCAGCTCTCTCTTTTTTCCACGAACATTCTTCCCTTTTATTCGCCGCTGCGGATCCCAAAACAAATTCGCCCCCTCCGGAGTGCCCCGTCGTTTTGCGCTTTCACCGCTCGGGGAGGTGTGCGAGAATTCCACACATGCTCGTCTCGTGTAATTCGTTATCGTCCGACACCGAGGTCCTTTTTTTTATGGGGGGGGGGGGGGTGGGGCGATTATAAATTGCACCCTAAGAAAACAGAGATAATGAAAATCGAAGTGTAAATTGCGTCCGATACGTTTTAGGCCGAAATTTCTTTAATAATAAATTGCGCCCGACACATTTTCAGGCTATCATTATTATCATTCAAAAATTGGTTTACCCTATTTCCTAAAAATGTTTTATTGAACTTAAAGTCAAATTGAGTACATTTAAGTTATAAACAATATAAAAATTAAAGAATTTTTAGTATTTTTAGTTAAATGTTTACTACTAAAATAAATACCAATTAAATATAAATTAAAATTAGTAAATTTAAATAACAAGCAATATACATATACAAAAATATGTATTTTACTGTATAACTGTAGTATTGTTACATCAATTTGACATATTGAGCCGTGATAATCCTTTTGTTTTTGAATTGCTTTAAAATTTTTTACATACGTTGAAATGTATTTTTAGAAGATGCGTTTTGAATTTAGTAAGGGCATCTCTATGTTATTCATTTTTACATAAATGGCAGTCTGCAGCTTAATAACTTTATAAGACTTGTAAAAACTTTTATTAAAATGTCTGTGAAAATAAATGATGATAAGTGATGAACTTCAAGTTTTCACACAATGTAGAACAATGTACTTTAAATAGTTCCTCAGGCTAATTAATAATCATATCATTATTAATATTCATATGCAATATAACTTTAGAAGTATTTAAGTCACGATCGAAGTAAACAGGTATCAGCTGACTGTTGAATTTGAAATATTTCGTTCGACTATTTGAAATGGTCGTTGATTTTAGATTATAATATTGAATATAAATATAATTTTTTGAAAAAAGTATTTTAAAATTTAAAAGTAAAAGAAAAAGAAATTATTTACCATTCGAGCGAGGAAACAGTGAGCGAAATCTGTCGTTCTTTTTGTGCAACAATCGATAAAATTTCGGAACAAGGGTGTCTTTCACCACCTGTGGAGTTATCTGTGTATTCGAACTAGTGGGTACTTAAAGAACTATACGAGTATCAGATTTAACGGTAGTTTACACATATACATATTATATTGTATTTTTTTCAATAAAATTTGTTGGGATCTAAGTACGACATGTACCGTTAAACAAATTATAATAGAGCCCAACGTGAGAGCGTGCTAAATTCCAGATTTCGAAACCTATTCAAAAAAAATAATAATAATAACAAACTGTAATTTCATACATAATACGATTTGGTCCGCTCTAGCATATTATTATTATCTTTACGTGCGGAAACCTTAATAAAATAAAACGTACGAATACTAAATCCAAATAATTTTTAATTCAAATCAACAATATTCTAATGTTCCATAACGGTGAAATAACAATATCGCACGGAGGGGGGGGGCGTAATTTCAGTTTTTCTGAGTGTAAGACGAAAATTATCGTCGGGCCCACGTTCTTTCGGTTAATTTGTTACACGAACCCGCATCATCGCAATGCCACCCACTACGCTCCAGAGAAATAAATCGCTCCGTAAAATGTCGAGACCGAAATCTGAAACGCGTTATACCAGGGGTTCTCAACCGGTGATCCATGGACCTCTAAGGGGTTCGTAGATGGTTGCTCGGGGGTCCACGAAGTGGCTGTGATGTGTTTTTTCTATTTAGATAACTCAAAAATAAATTCATTTGAAAATAATTCAAATTTTGCAATGAACGAAGACTTGAAGTGGTTTTTCATATTTTGGTAATATCAAATACGTCCGGCAATTTATTAAGATAATAGTAATAACTTCTCATGAATTCCGCTACTTGAAAGACGACAACAGTCGTAATATTATATTTATAAATTTATAATTTTTGGTTTTAAGTAAGAACAATAGACGTGTTGGAAATGATAACTTTTTTTTCCAAGCAGAAAATAAATTATTGTATTACCGTGTATTGTATAGAGTCTGGTATAATAGATAAGTGTTAAAATTATTATTAAAAAGTAAATTCAAAATGTATTGTTTACAATTTTTTTTTTTTGTTTTTGTAGGGGTTCGTTGTTAAATTTTTTACTTGAAAGGGGTCTATGAACCAGAAAAGGTTAAGAACTTTTGCATTATACTTTAAATTATTATCTCGAACTGTACTCGGTGCTAATGAATAGAAATGATTTTCGAGAAAGCGTATCGAACAAAAATCATATCGATATATTCCATTGTTATATTGTCGTTATTCGTTATGCACTATGCCCGTTTGAATAAACCATAAATAAAAATTTATTTTAATAAAACTGATACAGAGTCGTGTCCCAGTACTATTATTTTTTACTATTACAATAACTTTGTCCTATTAATAATTTTTATTTATTTACGAATATTATTTCTGCAGCATTTTGCGTTGCAGCAATAACGTATTTTTTTTTTTTTAAGACCCAAATATATATATATACATATTTATTATTATATACATACATGTATATAAATTTTTGAAAAAGGCCAATAAAAAGATTTCGGTTGGTATCGTTAAACGATACAATATATATTGTATGAGTATATTTACATAATATTATTGTTGTATATTATATTTTTAGCTTTTTAATAGTGTAATTTTCGTTTGCAGCTTACAAAAATTATCTTATCAACAGAGTTAAAATATAAATATTGTTGTGTATTGATGATATTATATTACCTACTGTACATGCCACCTTCTATACTTATTGCATATTAATGTGGAGAAATAATTTAATAATAACTTTAAGTACTGAAGTGAAAAACTAACCCTCTGATTTAATAACACGAAATGCATTTGTTTGTCAATTCTGTTTGCAATATTTCTTTAAAATAATTATTTGATGTTACATTATAAATTTTAAGAAAACTGTTAATTTTTTTATATATTTTAGTAGGTACTGTCACTTAATAATCTATTACAATGCCAATGGAAGCTGTTTGTAATTTGGCGTTTAATATGATTAAATTATTAATAAATTTAAAAAACAAGTGAAGTATTTCATTATTTAATTTATAATATAATAATTAAAATATAATAATTTAATTATTAAATTTTTTCCAGCTGATTCAATTGTGGGCCGTAGGAATAATTATGCGTACAAAGTTCAATTGTAATGAGGCCAAAAAAAATAACTATTTATGACTATTGTAAAACTAAAGTATAACGGGGAACAACAGGGATTATGAATATGAAGAAAAGATTACGAACTAACTAAAAAAAAAAACCTGATTATTATAAATTTTGCTACTTAATATTAAAAATATAATATGATACATTTATTATTATTTACACTCATAACTTATGTATAATAATGAATACTAATATAAATAACTGAAAGCAAAATAAAAATACATGTTTTAGTTTATAATTTTATCAAACAATCTATTTTTTCCCATTAAATATTCAAAAAATTAAACACACAGACGTAACACTTAAAAATTTAAACGAGTGTAATTTTGAATAAGTTACGAAAATCAAATGTTTTTGAAAAAATCAATACTCTCCACGCTGGAAACGACGTGTTTGAAACCACTGCAGTGCGTCGTTTCGGCCGTATTCGAGTTACACGGTACAGACATTTTACCGGGCCGTTATAATCTCGGGTGATATACCACCCTCGTATGTCAACACTTCAAAAGACTTCACCCTATCCGTCTCCATGGAAACCGGATCAATAGTCGGGTAACCACGGACAAAGGGCGCAAAGGGGACATTGGGAGTCTGAACATAATATTATATAATATTATAATAATATTATAAAATCGTACTCAGGCGAGTAGTCCGCGACCGTCAAGCTTTATCACATTTTTCCTTGTTCACTTTTTAACGCGTCTCATCTCTTTTAACCACTGTGTATGACTAGTAACTATTCTGATTTTTTTTTGTTCTAAGCAACATGCAATCATATTAGCATATGACTGCGAGTCTAAAATAGTATATTATAGGATTATGTTATCATGATTTACAAAAATGTAGATTTTTAAGTACAAAAAAAGATTTTGCCATGAAAGAGTTCAAATAAATGATATTCATAACAATGGATTTTTTTGATTTTTATGTAATTTTTACCATTTTAAGGGCAATTTTCAGTTTTAAATCTGAGTAATATTTTCATTCAAATTCGATGTTTAAGACGGGGGTTATAAATTTAAATATCTTCAATAGCATACAAAATAAGCTCTTCGATCTATTAGTCTACTTGTAATAAAACCACTCACATAAAAATATAAAATGTTATTATATTATACAGAATGATTTAAATTGTATGTTAGAGAAATTTTATCATATAAATATTTAAAATAGAATAAAATTTGTGCTATGTGTGGAAGTTTTGGTGATTAAATTTTTGAAAATCAAACGGTAAACTGAATTTTTTTTCGACGACTTCGATATGGAAGTATTTTATTAGAAAATTTTGGCTGTTGAAAAACATTAATTGATGCAAAACTGAAGATTTTAGAGTGATTTAAAGTTCTCAGAATTCTCACGGAAAACCGCTCTACACGCGCAAAGCGGTGTCTGGTGAACGAGCAGATAAACGTGATGGCGAGCTCGTGCGATCGCGTGTGTCACACTATCGACAATATTATAACAATTTTATATAAATTATAGCTCAGCTCAAAAATATTTTATTAAATAGATGATTTATCGTTTATTTAAAATGTAATACACCCCCAAATTCCATCCGAGGAGTGAAAAGTAACCATGCTGGGCTTTATTTAATATCCTGTCATCGACTTTTTGCAGGTTATACGGTGTTTGAAATTTTTTATTTTAAAACATTACTACAATCGATTAATTTAATTTTAATTTAAAAATAATTACCACACAATATTACAGGTATAATATGGATAAACAATAGTGTTTTTTTTTGGAACAGATGATGAACAATACACTACCACGTGTATTGTATACCAATTTAAAACTATAATAGGCCAATGGGGTGAACCCTATTATTTGCCATACGTTCCCTTTAACGTTGTCCAATTAAATAACTCATTGTTTTTTCGCTTAGGAGTTGTGTGTTGTAATGGCAGCTAGGGTGGTAAAATATTAAACGCATGTTTTATGATGGAAATTATAGTGTCAACAACACACTACATTTCCTTGACTTTCCGTAACACGCCCTCAAGACCAATTAAGAACACGGAAATAGGGGTTGGGTTATGTTGACAATTTTAATGGCCCCTTGACACGTCACATTCAATCGTACAAAACTTTAAATATTCACAAGGGTTGACTTCGTTTAATATTCGTATGATAAAATGTTGTTACGGCAAAAAAAAAAAAAGCCGGACATACTTCGCACGATAGGTGTACTTCGCACGACGGGTGGTATTCTCTTGACGAGCGTATTAAATTTTAAAGAAACGATAAATCATTTCTTCAGTAAAACGATTCTGAACAAAGGAAATTAATAATATAAGAAAAAAAAATTATCGAAAAATGTCCAAAAAATTTTTTCACATTTT
>JAIPRM010007459.1:0-17170 GCA_025469315.1 Stegophylla sp. TES_Ste_2020 | reverse complement strand
GTTTCAAAAAGTTATTGATCGAAACTTTTGGACAAGTATTTCTATACGAAAAAGTGTTAACAGAAAAAAAAAAAGAAAAAAAAAATAATAAACATCATTGTAAAAACACTAGCTTCTTCACTTTGTTTAGAATCTAATACTATTGAATAATAAAGATTTCAAAAAAACATATGTACCTGTATAGATAATCCTGATTTTTACTAACACCGTAGTTGATAACAAATTTAATTAGACCAAAAAGATTTTGGTAAAACACTAAATCTAATGCTTCTACAAAGTTTTTAGTTTTTTCAATTTTAAAAGTATTCTATACTCCCATTTTTTTTTTTCAAAATGATTGAATATCTAATGGGAGGGGTTGTGATCTGATAACTCCCACCCCTTTGATTACGCCCCTGAAGTCAACTGTTTTAAAACGTGTGAATGAAAATAATCGTGACCGGAGGATTTGGTAGCAAAAAAAAATTTTAAAAACCCTAATCCTTATTCAATTATTGTTTTCTGGTTAGTGTAGTTTTGGACGTGTATATGACATGCATATGACCTTACAGTAAACATATTTCATAAGCATTCTAGCCAAGCACATCGATATTTCACAGTAGATTTTTCAATTTTATCATAACGTACCGTGTTAGTAAATCCTCGATCATTATTTTCATTCGATTGAGCCGATTATGAAGATCTAGTAATTGAGACGCAGACTTTTATTTCAAAGGGGAGGTGAATATCAATTAGGAGTCAAAATTATTTCAAAGATAAATTTATAGGTTAGGTTAGGTTTGATGGAGGGCTGTAAAATGTTAGAAAATATTTTGCTAGAACGAAAAAAATTTGTATGCGCATTTTTTGAAATGGTAATTATTTGCTATGGAAAATAATCAAAATCGAATTTCATTTAATGGAATTTTAAGTAGTGAAATTTAATCTATAGACAATAATTTTATTTAACTCGAGTCAGTAAGTAAATTTACTCATTTAGGTACCTATCAAGTGAGTTATAGCGTTTCATGTGTGCAATATGAATTAAATTACACAGACCTAAACATTTTCACTCGGTTTTCATAAATAATGTTTGAATTTTAGCAATTTTTTTTATAATTATACCCAAGTACAACCGTCACGATCCAAATTTGATTCTCGGTCTCACAATAATTAGGGCCACGTTTAACAGATCCGGCCCTCGGCACCCCCTGTGCGCACGACTATTATAAAATAATCACTGTAATCCATTTCGAGACGTAGAATTTATTTTGTTTATTTATTCTGTTCGTTCGAGCCGTTGAATAAATTTAGTGTTTTCTAAATATTTTACGTGAAAACAATTTTCAAGCAGTGAAAAAAACTGTTGGACCCAATTAAAAATAAATATAAAAAAAAATATAAAACGAGGATTTTAATCTCCTCTCGTGTAATCTTAATATTTTATACATTATATTTGCGTGCGTACGTGATCGCTCACATAATACGTTATAATTATCATACCGAGATTAATAATTTAACCGCAAACGAATGAAGCGTTTTACACACACACACACACACACACACATTTACCGGTTTGCAACGCATAGTAATAATATTATTATAACCTCTTTAGACAATATATAATATTAATCATCAAAAAATTGTCCAAGTAACTAAACAAACACGTTTTAAACGTTCGAAAAACTAAAAATGTGCAATAAATATTACACAGTTCCTACGATCGCTTAAAAATTAAAATTAAAATAAATCCACTAGAAAAGGATACTACCAACGAGTTTTGGAACTCGTCGTCTATTAATAACTACAGTACTATTAGCGCGTTGCCCAAATTATTTATTATTATTTTTACGTACCCATTTTCTCCGAGTCCGTGCAGGAATATGATCTGAAAAACAGTCGAATTACAAAAATTATTATTATCGTTATTCATCATCAATCGTGTTAGTGTATTGTAAATAATTATCATAGCCGCGAATTTAACGGGGCCACGTCGACCGGACGGACCGTGTGGTGAGGCCGGGGGCAACAACGAGTTAAGTTTGGAGTTATTAGTTAAAGTCACTCGACGATTTCGTTTTTTTTCTTACGAAAGCGACTTTTTACTAAACCAGCCAAAATTGTTAGGTTAGGTTATTTCATAGAATATCTTCATAAATGAATTTCCTGCTTTTCCTACTCAATTTTGGAGTTCTATAGAATGCTACATCCATTTTATTAAAAATTTGAATTCTGTTTGGTCATGAAATGTAAAAAAAAATGTAATCAACTGCTTTAGTTTAGTTACATTTCTCATTTTTAGTTAACTTGTAGATTAAACTAGTTATAAATATATATATATATATATAGTAAAAACTCTTAACTTTAAATTTGACTTATATTCGTTTAGAGTAACGTAATATATTTCTGTTGTATTCAGAATTAAACGTTTTCAAAAAATTTTATTATAAGAGTCAAATTTCAAAATAAATAAATAAATGAATAAAATTTAAAAAAAAGTAAAACGATTACAAAAATAATATTATAAACGAACAAAATATAAAACCAAAGCGGAATTAAATTATAAGTTTCATGTTTTTTATATGTATATAAATTATATTAAATCCATATTTTCTCAATTTGTAATACTTATTCATAAACCATCATAGGAAATTTAATTCATTCAAATGTAGAAAAATGCATTATTAAATATTGTAATAATAACTGGATATTCACATTTAATAAAGAATAAAATAAAGGAATATTATGGTAGTAATAAGGCATAGTTTCTGTATTTAATTTAACACAATAGTATTAAAGACAGATTTAGTTTAAAATTAAAATATATTATTTTTATTAAAGGTAATTTGAAGGAATTGATAAAACCAAAATAAATTTTGTAAAAATTCGTATAAATTCCAACTATAAATGATTATTAAAAAATGAATCTCTTTTTGAAATATTTTCAAGGTGGTTATGAAGACGAAAAAATTCTTTTAGATTTTCTGTGTTCGCTTAATATCAAGAATTTCAAATTTTTTTCAATAAAGTCTCAAAAAGAGAGTTATTTTCAAAATTCCGTATTTATCCAAAAAGTGACTAATTTTGTCTCGCGTTTAGTGTTTTATTCAGACTATTGTTAATAACGAGTGAAAATTTTGAAGCTTTTAATACTGCCATTAGTTCTGGAATAACTGAAATCGATTTTCATGGTAGCTTTTCAAAAAACATATTTTACAGCTATAATCTACATTGAAACTAGGATGTATCTATCTACTGAACAACTATTGATTAGTAAAGAAAAATTAAATATAAATATTTTTAGAAAAAAATATTATATTATATTTTTTTTATTTTTTATATTAAGTTAAAAGTATGGGCTGCAATTAAAAAAACTAAAAACAAAGATGCAGATGCAAAATAATATTATTTTTTTGTTGAAGTACCTATATAGCGTTGCTATTAATTTAAATATTATACAAAACAATATGTTTCAAAAAAATTGATTAGTAAAAGTCGGACATACATATTCGCACCATGATTATTTTTCGCTCATCTGATGGGATACTCTTGGCGAGTGTGTTTAGTTTCGAAAAAACGATAAATCATTGAAAAAAAAATTAATCACTGACACGCAAAGGAACATTATAAAATAAAATAAATAAAAATGAATGCCAGTGCTTGAAGCCGGCAATGATTTAAACCTTAAACGGTTTCGGTTTTGGTTGTCTGTTAAGAATGTTTCTTTAAAAAAAAAGTGATTTTTCTACGGTTAAGAAAGTATTGGTCACTAAACAGATTTTTGAAAAATATTAAGATATTTCAATAATCATCTAACTATCGGTTTTAGTTGGTCTGAAATAGCTTACACGTTTATACTAAATTTCAAATTCAAATTTAGTAAAATATATTTAAAGAGTCATTTAAAAAATAATGTGATGCTTTTGTTAATAATATTAATGATAATAAAATGTAAATAATTAATAATTGACTCAACTCCTTTTAACTACAACGTAAATGTAAGTTTGCTCACATATGAGTTGAATTTCATACAATTTTCAATGTCTAAAACAAATAATAGAATATTGTAAGAAACAATAACGAATAAAAATCAGCCACTTTTGGTATTAAGAATCATTATATTATATCTTTGAATTATTGTAAAAATATTTAAGTAAATGCGATCGTGGGTAGAAAAACATATGAAGAATACATAGTTTTTCCAAAAACAATAATTATGATAGTAATAAAAACCACTAGCTTCTTCGATTTACTCAGAATTTAAAGTTGTATAATGTATGTATATTTTTTTCTTTTTAAAATACCGATTATTATTATTAAAAATGTATTAAAAAAAAAGAGTTGCTGACCGGTTACACACAAAGGGACACTAAATCAACATAATGTATTAATAAAAAATAGTGTATACTAGAGCTTGGAGCCGATAATTATTTAAATGATTTCGGTTTTGGGTATCTATTAAGTATGAATTTAAAAAAAAAAAAAATGATAACTTTTCTACAATTATCGGTACTGGTTACTGAACCGGTTTTTGAAAAATATTTAATTGTAAATGAGCTATTTGAATTTAGTTTTAGTTGGTCTGAAATAGCTTTTACGTTACTTAAAAGTTCATTAAAAAATAATGTATTTATCGAATGCTCTGGTTTTGATTTTCCAAACCTTTTTTACAAAAACTCGCGGTTCTGATGAGGTGGTATTGAACAGAGGAAAGAAATCTAAGTTTTAACTAGTGTTGGCACAAAGACGATTGACCTGGTCAAAATATGGCCACTTAGATTTTGACCGGTCAAAAAAAAAACAAAAAACAAAAAACCCATAAAATTACATTATACGTTTAACTTGATTTTCGACGAAAAGTGTGAAAAATAGTAAATTATCGAAAAATGTACACTGCGCCATCGAAAATAGGAAACCAAAAACATTGGAACATGATCTCTACACCTAAATTCACCTAACCTAACCCAGTCGTTGCGTGTGCACAGTCAAAAGAAAACCGAAGGAAACATATTTTGTTTGCAAATTTTCCATAAAATAAGAATTTATCTTAAAAAACCAAATGAAAAGTATCTAAAAATGTTTTCGTTTCTTAACGGAACAAGTCAAAATAAAAAAAAATTGGAAATATTTTGACCGGATTCAACCGGGGAAAACCAAACCCTCAGAAAAAAAAACTAACCGGTTCCAAGCCTTTCGGCTTTTATTGTTTTTTTCAAACGTTACTACTACTACTCACTGTGGCCGTGTGTTTTTTGGTCGGCGACGCGATGAACGGGTCTCCTCCTTCGGACATTTTCGTTGGCCGGGGGATGGAATTCTACCGTGTGTGTGAGCGGCGACGGGCGTGCGACGACCGGAAGTCGTAGCAGAGATCAGACAGAGAGACCGGACACAGATCCCCGGTGGATGCTGGGCGCACAGGAGCGTGTGAACGACTGTCCGTGTGACGGGCAACGGTGGCGGCGGCGATGAGTCTACCGGGGGGGGGGCGCAATAAAATTCGATGATTGATCTCGATATTTTCGGTTTTTGTTTTTCACAGTCGAGTCGACGACGCAGTCTCGCTGTCACGGGTTAGGTATTGCTCGTGTGTTAGGTCAGGTACTACTGGCGAGAGTTACAATGCCATCCGGATGATTCCGTCGGTTCCCGTGGTCCTGGGCAGTCTGGGTTCGCGCACAGAGTCCACACGCGTTTTTATATTATCAATACTATCACCACCGCCGCCACCGCGTATCGCGGTCGCCTTATCGGTTTAAGTTATTGTATTTCGGTCCGGTAATAATTAATTGGTCCCCGGACCCCGGAACGCGTGCACACCGCCCCGGCGCGAACACTTGCGAGCACCGTGCAGCGTTTATACCACCACCGCGTGCGGTTTTTGTTGTTTTTTTTTTTATTATTATTATTATTATTATTTTTATGATCGTTATAAAATATTATTATGACGGTGGTGGTAGAACGGCGGCCACGTGTTGACTCCTGCGCGAATGAACTTTTTTACTTGAAATTATTTAAAACGCGGTGCACGATCTACTGCACAGGTATCGTTTTTTACACGCCAAAAAAAGGATAATGCGAACTCCCTATACGGTCCTAGATTTTCGTTTGTGGTTACATGTTCTAAACTCATCACGGCATCTTACAACACACTCGTTACATATTATGCTTCGAGTAGGCCGTCATACGTGGTTTGAAAAACCATATAATTTTAAAATTATAACAAAAATAAAATATAGTAATTATAATAATTCTTACTTTAATCATTAAAAACAATGTACTATTACATTATTAATTGTTTTCTTATTTTTTTTTTAATTATTAGGTACACAAAATGTATTACAACATTTTGACTGATTCTTTTTTTTTTTTACTTTAATCATAAAAATGTATCATAACATGATTTGAATTACATATTATATAATACATAATTTATTGTATAGTAAAAATACATTTTTATATTATAACAATTATACATACATTATACATTATTATACAGTGATAATTAGAGCCGTTTGGTTATTATTTTATTATGATACTTACATTTTATTGTAATGATTTGAAATTATTTATGGAGTATTCAGTAGGTGCAAGGGAATGTGTGAAAATCAATTTTCGTACTGATAATTATTATTGTGTATAAGTCGGAGCTCCGCCAGTGCCGGATTGGGTAGTCGCTTTAAGTGGCTCATAATATGCAGTTGTATGCTTAATATACACATTTTCCGTGTGCTTTAGGCCTAATATTTGAGCGGCCCTTCGAGATTTTCTCGAACGCTCGACTGGCTTATCCGAGTCTGAGCTCCGCTCACAATCGTTTTTATTAAAGAAATGATTTATCGTTTCTTTAAAATTCAACACACCCTCCAAAAATATCTCACCCACCTTAGAGTGTGAAGAACACTCCAAGGTACGAACTACAGATTTATTTATTTTTTGACACTTACAATTCATGTCAAAACACGGTTCAAAATAAATAATGTTTGAAATTTACATATTTACACAAACATAATGTAAATGAATAGCAAAATAATTAAATATTTTGATTATTTACTTTACTATCTTAGTAGTATAATAGTATATATATATATATATATATATATATATATATATATATGTAGACAATAATATGAGAAATGTTTTGGTGCATGGAAATTTTTTAGAATGATAAAGAGAATTTGGAAATTTTTTCCGACACTATTCTGCGTCAATTTTATTTTCCTGTTCTCAGTTTTTAAACGCAGTTATTTTCTTGTGTTATAAATAGGGATTTTGAAGTAAAATAAATCTTAAAAAAGCATTTTATGTACTCAAAAATATTAAAAAAAAAAAAAAAAAAAAAACATTAATCAAATTGTATTGAAAACGAATATAATTAATTCAATAAAAATTAAAAAATCGGACATATTTTGCACTATAGGTACCCTTGGCTCCTACAACTTAAATTACACTTAGAGACATCATTAGAAATATTTATACATAGTTAGAAAGTTCGTAGCTACAGATAAAATCGAATTTTTGTGGGTCAGATTTTGACGTATTCCCACATACGTAATATTACAAGTGTGTACTGTACTACACTACCCATTGTTATTAATGGGTGAAGTTTCTAGTCCTGTTGATTTTAGAGTTATTGCTAAATTACTAATTTTCATAAATATTTGATTTTCGGCTCATTTTTATCGTTTTCAATACATTTTTTTGGCAGTTTTTCCTTGATTTTGGAATCGGTATTGAGAATTTTGGAAAATGACCTGACTCACGCACCGGGATGCGGCGTTTGTATGAAAACCTATGGACAAGTATTTCTATACGAAAAAGTGAAACAAGCGATTATCATTGTACAGCACTAGCTTCTCCTAGAATCAAAAATATTTAAAAATCGACCCTCCCCGAAAATAATACCAAGGACACGCTTGACCGCGAGAACACAGATTAAATTTCTGGCGCGGTTGTTCGATTCGATTAATTGAAATGATTTTCAGTTTTGAGCTCCTTTCGTGGTGTGGCACCCGAAGCAACGATTTGCCCAGTTCGCCAATAGATTTCGCCGGCCGCGACTATTGATGATATTATATAATATTATATCATAAACAAATAAACGAATAAATATCTGTGCTATAATAATAATTGTATCCCCCGAAATCACCCCTCCTTCAAGTGCGCGTGACGTCGAGACCGTGACACGGGTACGGATCATGAAATTATTTCGGATGTTACGTAACTTATTAAAATGAATTTGAATGAAATACTATAATTTAGATTTATTATAATAACACTCCATTGCGCGGACGGCGTGATTATTGTACAGGTAATATATATATATATATATATATATATATATATATAATATTGGTATACTTAAAACGTTATACACATGGCAACACATTTCCTAGTAAATATCTTTATAGATTAACAACAACAATTAATTAATTATTTTTTATCAGTAGCAGAGCCGATGACTAACGGCCGGCTTGTCCACAGCTGCCTGTGTGCTGTGGTTGAACCAGTTTTCCATCTCTCCACGTTCTCTGGTCCCGCGCCGAGTCATTATTTATATTATAATAATATGTATTTATATTTTTATTGTTTCGCGAGATTTTCAAATGCCAAACGAATGGACTTTATTCGATTCGCCGAGGTCGCGTATAAAAATGCGCGCATTAAATTTTATAAATAATACTTATTAATATTATGTACAATATATATATATATATACAAGTATATAAAATATACAAGGTGTCACTTGTTGCGTGTCCCCGGTTAGTCACTTATTTCCTGGTATCAATTTTTGTAATTTATTTTTACGAATGACTTAAAACAGTTACAATTTCATGATGTAAAGCAATAATTTTTATTATTAGATTTTTGAATTGAGCGAATAGGCTAGTGATTTACTTTTTTTTTTTTTTTGTTTTTATTCTCTACACAAAACTAGTCCAATAGTTTCGACCACCGACTCTTTCAATCACGATTTGCCTTTAAAAACGGTACATTTTAGATGAGGTTATTTTTTGACATTATCAATTGTTTTATCGAAATTTGTGAAAAGCGCGTCAAAAACTAACATCGAAAATGTTTATTTCCTAAGTTATACTATATTATATTAATAAACTTTCTAATTGTCATTAAAACTAAAGCTCCACTACAAATCGTTTCATTAAACAAATTATTTATCGTTGCTTTAAAATTAAACACACCCAACAAGTAAATACCCACGGTGCGAAGTATTTCCAGTTACATTTTGTTTACAAGATTAAGTATTTACATTCGTTTTATGTAGTGAGACTAGTGACCCACTACATTTAACTCAATATCCTAAAAGATAATATACTTTTAATTTTGTGATATTTGCTTTTTTTTTCTTATTTTTACTATTTCAATATATTTATACAATTATACTGTTGTTTTAAAATATTCATAAATAAATTTACAAAAAACTAAAGAATTATCGACCAGGACGCACACTGTTATACGCCTTATTTTATATGTTATATAGTTGTTACATAATATTTTAATGATAAACTTACTTGGAGAATAATTATTATTAATATGATTTATCGAAAATGTATAATAATTGGATTAAACTATTAAATTTCATAATCAGTGACGCTCACACGCGGTCAATGTACTACGTATACCACTTGATAATGCGCCGAGGTTTTCAGTGAGCTTTTTCAAAAAACCCCTTCTTAGATTTTATTTAAAATTCTCATCACACGCTTCTTAATATCGATTAGGTTAGTTTACTCCTCTGTACATATAATAGTGTCAATTTCACACGGCCAACCACTGCGATTGATACAATTCTGAATTCTGAAATGAAAACATTTTTAATTCATACTTAAATTTAAATAACGAAATAAAACAAAGAAAATTCAAGTAAATTAAAGTAATGTAAATTAAATTAAAGTAAGCCGGACGAAATTCGCACTCTGGGTGTTCTTTGCTCCTCATGTCAGACACTCTTGATGAATGGGTTAAATTTTAAAGTTACGAAAAATAATTTCTATAATCATATGAATCTGAGCGAAGTATGTTAAAAGTATAAAAAACAATAAAAGTCGTCATTTTTAACTTATTTAAGTAAAATAAAGTAAAGCAAAGCTAAATATAGTATTGTTAAATAAATTAAAGTATATATTGTAAAGTAAAGCAACTAAGTATACACTTATTATAATACTATACTCCACACCACGAGTATTCTTTGCTCTTCGGGTAGGATACTCTCGTGATGGGTGTGTTTAAAATGACAACTGTAAATCTTCTTTACATTACTGGCTTCCTTAGTTCAAAATCGTATTATTCAAGAAATTATTTATCGTTTTTTAAAATGCTATGCATCCACCAAGAATATCTGACCCGAGAAGCGAAAAATACCCACGGTGCAAAATATGTCTGGATTTCTTGTCCTTACTTAACTTTTCTTTGATTTGCTTTACTTTAGATAATTTCCTTTGCTTTACTTAACACTTTGTTTTCTAAAGAAACACAACTTCACAAAAATAAAAAAATTTTACAAGAAAAAAAGTGTTAGAAAAAAATTTCCAAAATTTGTTTTTTTAACATATTCCAAATTTTCTTCCGCTAAAATATTTCTCATGTTCTTGTCTACCAAATTTGAACTTTTCATAAAGTTTGGGTAAATAACAGATAGTTTTCTAGATTTGTTGTCAAATTTTGGGTGTCTTTTTCTGAATTTCGAGAAAACAATTAGAAATTTCGAAAAATGACCTTTTTAAAATACCGTCCAGAGGCAAATCCGGTTTCAAAAAGTTAGTGGCTAAAATTTTTGGACAAGTATTTCTATGCAAAAACGTATACACATAAAAATAATAATAAAAAAAAAACCAATTTTAAAAACACTAGCTTTTTCGCTTCGCTTAAAAAAAAAAAAAAAGCTTTAAATAGTGAATAATGTAATGAAACAGCATCGCTGATTCGTCATCCATCCTACTCTCGTAGTATTATGTTAAGGTAGGTTAATCACAATTATCGCAGGTTTCAAGTACTTACCTAATCAGTGCACAAAAATGTGCGTAGAACGGTAGTGACGACAAAAAAAATCAAGCCTTTTTTTTTTGTTTTTTTATTCAGTGTTTCAGATGATATTAGTGTTTTATGTTTGCATTTACAAAATTATCGAAAATTTGTAAGACATTTACATTTATTTACATTTCATTATATTTATTTATTATTCATAAATGCGTTATTATATAAATTTCAATACATTTTATTCATAATAATTCACATAAACGATCAGTTTCACTTTTAATATTTATAATATTTTAGATTCTGAATTTACAACTGTGTTCATTTTTTTTTTTTCTGATTTTCTCGGTTTTTGTGTCTTTCGATTCCGTTTGTTGTGAATATTGCTTTAAAAAAATTGTGTTCTTCGTACGTCGGGTGGGATTCTCTTGACGGGGGTGTATTGAATTTTAAAGAAACGATAAATAATTTCTTCAATAAAACGATTCCGAACGAAGAAAGTCAATAATATAAAGAACAAATGAGAAAAAATAATGTCAGAAAATAATTTTTTTTCACATTTCCAAAATTTTCTCGCGCCAAAATCTTTCTCGTATTATTTTCTATTTATGTTTAAATTTTCATATAGGTCGGATCAAAAATGATGGTTTCCGAGTCGTTTTTGCAAAAATTTTGAGTAGTTTTTTCCAAAAAAAAATTGACAATTGAGAAATTAAAAAAAAAATTACCTCTCTAAAGAGGCATCCATCTAGAGGCAAATGCGGTTTCAAAAATTATTGCTGATCGAAACTTTTAGACAAGTATTTCCATACGAAAATTTGTACACAGAGAAAAAACAAATAAACGTCAATATAAAAAACACTATGGCTTCTTCACTTCTTTCACAGTCTAAAATCAATGTAAACGGCTTACGTGCGTTTGTCTATCGATTGGGAGCTATAGCTCATAGCGTGTAATAAATGGGTGAATAATATAGATTTCACATCAATCCTACCGTTCGCGTTGTACATTATTATTAATAATTAATAATATATTCACACTGTTGTAATTGCCCAGTATTTATATATATATATATATATATTATACTTATTATAAAAACAGAAGCAATAAAATAATAGACGTCGTTTATTCACTCGGTTCGACGTCGCTCGTACTGCACCTACGGTTGACCTAGGAAATTACTCGGGCGATTGTGTAAGCCGTATTAATTAATATATATATATATATTATTTTTTTTTTCTATTGGAGATTATAATATCCATCGTTTCGTCGTGGCTAAACTGCGTTCTAGCGGTCGAACGCAGGTCATCACGCTGATTCTGGCCACTAGAATTCGTTAAAATAGTTTAAAGCGCACAACACAGGAACGTTTGTGCGCGCGGATGAACCCGACGGCCAAAAGGCCGACGAACTTTTTGTAGGCCTTACACTTCGGGTCCAGCTGCTAGACTATAGATATATTATATTAAACCGTTCGAGGAAAAAAAAAAAAATCATACTCAAAACAAAATAGTTTTCTCGTTTTATTTATTCATTATACTATTATTAATGATTATCATAAACAAACCCGTAGATTCCTTAACCTTTCCTGGTTCTTAGGCTACTTTCAAGTTAAAAGTATCACCACGGGCCCCCCTAAAATAAAAATAAAAGAATACAATATTTTAATTACCTTTTTTAATTTTTTTAATTATATATACAAATTTCGGTCAGCGACTTGCTAGATATTAAAATTGTCTAGTTGGTACTTTAAGAAGATGAATTTCCTCTTTTTTCAACAGTTTTTCCGAGGGTATGGAAAAACTATCGAAAAATAACAACGTCTGACATAATCTGAATTTTGATAAATTTGATTTTGGTTTTTTTTTTTTTTAACATGAATTCCAAAATATAATAAAATTAGAAACTCGAAGCCTTCACCGAGTACTAAAAATAGTCACGCAAATAAAAATTTCAAAAACATTTGACCAATTTCGACGTAAGTATAAAACTTTGAAAATAATAGAAATTTTCCGGTTTTTGTAATTCTTTATTTCATAAAATTTTGATCTCATGATATAAGGACTTAAACAACCAGACATAATATTTCGCACCTCGAGTCAAATACTCTTGTTGGGGAGGCGTGTAGAATTTTAAAGAAACGATAAATCGCTTCTTCAATAAGACGATTCTAAACCAAAGAAGTTAATAATATAATAGTCGTAAAGTATTGGCAAGAAGGCCGGACATCGCACCGCGAGTATTTTTATCAGATACTCTTGGTGGGTGTATTGTAAACGACGACTATTATTGTCTATGATATTATATTAAAATTTTTCGTTATTGAAGAAATAATTGATCGTTTCTTTAAAATAAATTTTTCTATTAATTGGCAATATATAATATATTGATGCTTGTTTTTCAATTATTTTTTGCATAATTTCAGATTTTTAGCGCATATAATTACGGTCTCTATTTATGGACACGAAATCAATGTCTGCAACAAGATGGGCTCGATGTGCGTAGGCTTATCAATGTAATTAAGGTAAATTACAACGCATTATTATCGCTAATTAGCCTATTAATGAAATATGTGAATCTATGAAGTAATCTGATGTAATAATGCAAGGATCGAGTATACCTATTAAACGGAATGATATCGATTGAATTTATTTTCGAATTATTTATGTACACACATTTAACATACATAAAAATGATTATTATAATTGTCTAGAGATGGAAGAATTTATATACCATTATTAAAAAAAAATTAAACTTTGCCTCCCCAGCCATCAAGGTCTATAACACACCTATGATTATCATCAATATATACTATTCACTCGTTTTACCTAATAGAATGAATACATCATTTACGTACATACACTAAATTACAATAAATAGCATATACATAGTACATTCTCGTTGTAATCATCAAATTCATCAAACCGTTCTCAGAGAAACAGAGAATCGTAGAAGGAACTCGCGGCCAACTGTTCTTCGAATCTGGACTTGTTGGTATGGGTCGAAGGGGAATCGACCATAGTCTAAACCAGTGTTTCCCAAAGTGGACGACATCGCTCTCTTGGGAGCGCTACGACTACCCGAGAGGGTGATTGAGGATACAATTGCAATGTAAATTTTCATTCGGCAATTATTCGTAATGTTGTACGAATTATTTAGTACGTTGGTTATTAAATTAATTTGTCTTTACATACTTATAAATAGAAACTCATACTTAATATTATAAGTGCACATTTTTTATGATTAATTACTTTTTTTCTGGCCGGAATTGTCGTCGTATAGATGCTAATGGTTTTATTCGGCCCTCAAAACTGTATAGACCAAAAAAAAAGGTAATTTAAAAATAATAATAATTTAAGAGTGTCGGTGGATGACTTTAGAACACCAAAAAGGGCGTTACGTGAAAAAAAAACTTTGGGAAACCCTGTTCTAAACTGATCATTAGGCGATAAAGCACGTGTTACGAAGTGTATGCGCACGACCGCAGACAATACAGGTGCAGGTACGTGTATAATATAAAAAGCAGTAGCGGATTCAGAAGTTATCATCTAATGTGGGTCGCTAAGCCTTTCTGTTGTGGCCCCAAAAAATTCATCCAATTCGGCATTCAAAAAAAAAAAAAAAAAAAATTTATAAACATTAATATAAGAAAAATAGTTCTGTTATATTTGAAATTACTAACAATACAAAAAGAACAATTTAATGCGAAAACATATTATGTTTACGAATATTTTGCAGCTCATATTCAAAAGGGTAAATATGCAAAAAAATGTGTATAGAAATCAGATTATTAAAATTCTCATTTTGATGATCACGCAGCAGCTAAAAGCCTAATTTCATTAAAATAGTAAAGAAAAACGTCTCAACAACAAAAATCTCATTAATTACAAAATTGTATTATAATAACTGTAAAATATAATTACTATTGATCATATTATAATTATTAATGTAATTTCTAAGTTTTAGTATTCCTTGATTCACCCCCCTCCCTTCACCTTACACTTTTGTTTCAACGCGTTACGTAAAAAAAGGTTCAATATGGTTGATCTAATGCAAAGAGACACGGGGTTGCATTTAAAAAAAATTTAATCAACCTTTTTTTTTTTTCTTCGACTTTTATTGAAACTGTATCATTCTCGCGCGTCATTCACCCAGTAAAACTTTTCAAACCCAATAATCACGGAATCTTTTATTTATTTTACAAAAATATATATGTATATATATTTTTTCAAATCAATACAATACACCATTGTTCTCCTCGGCAGGCGCATTTATACAATTTCATCCGAATTTAATTTTGTACGTGTCTGCGGACGTGCAAAAGCACTTTAGCCGGTTAATGGTTTTTGAAACCATTCAAGACTTCAACCAAGTTTTTATCAAACAAATAAAAGGCGACGAGCTGCATTAAAGTGTGTTATTATAAAATAATAATTATTAATTTATGAATAACTGTGTACAGTTTATGTTACGGTCGTTATGAGGAAAAAAACGGTAACGGTATAGTTTCCGAATTGCTCGAGAATATCGATGTTTGTCCGAAGTCTGAAATTCTATAAAATTTTTAGCTTTACTCGGTTTTAAGTTGAGAAATTTTTGGATTGCCCGGTGTTCCCAAAGTAAAATAAAATTAAAAAAAATACACATTATACTACAAGAGGAATCATTTTTTATATCATTCATTATGTATGTCTTTTTCTTTCTTTTTTTTTTCTTTATCATTTTTTATTAAATTACCAGTATTACATTATTTTATTGTATACAGATAATATATTATTACGCAGATAACATTTTATTATTAAACAATTTTTTACGTTTTAATTAATAATATAACGTATCTACTTAGATGGCTGCGTTACATTACACGATAAGTTTTATCTGCGAATTAGTATAATAATTAATATTATATTAGTATTGCGTTTAAATAATATTACATTTTTATTTTTATCCGTAAGCATTTACTTACATAATTATTAATCAATTTATACATACATTTTATTTGTTCGCAAATTATTTTCAAATCCATGGCAGTTAGAATTTCAAATATTTTTTTTACCACTATTACAAACGAAACTTTACTCCTAAAATTGTAATTTTATTCTTTAATACGATTGCAGTACGTGGTTTAATTTTATTTTCGAATAAAATGAAGGCTAACTAACATTTTCAGACAATTCTCTTATTTGGTTTCGACAGTTAGGAGTTTAGAAAATACCCGTATTTGGAACCTATCTTATAAAATTAATTTGTTAATACAATACATCTGTTAATATGTAATTTTAACTTTTATAACTTACCTATATACAATTAAAGTAAAGTAAAGCAGTGTAAAGAAAATTAAAGTGAAATAGAATAAAATAAATCAAAGATAAGTATGGACAAGAAAACCGGACATACTCCACACTACGGGTACTCTTTAGTCCTCGGGTCAGGTATGCTCGGGGAATGTGATGAATTTTAAAGAAACAGTAAATCATTTCTCTGAGCGAAGTGTGTAATAATATGAAGATATTGTAATTTTCAACACACCGACGAAGAGTATCTGACACGAGGAGCAAAAAATACCAATGGTGCAAAGTGTATCAAAGTTTCTTGTCTATACTTCACTTTACTTATCTTTACTTTACTTTACTTTACTTTACTTCATCTTCTTTTTTTTGAAAATATTCGATTTTGAGAGTTAGGCCACACCATGCGTTTTAGCGGGTCCGGTTGAACCGGATGCATTTTAACCGGACGATATTGACTATGTCACACCATGCGTTTTTTCGTTCCCGCCGTTGCTTATCTGCCGACGCCGCCGGTCTCCAAATTCGACACCAAAATATTCTTTCATTAATGTCTCTACACTCTTGAATGGGGTAGACTCATTTTATGCATTACATTATTAATTTATAATATTATAATATTTGTGTACCTAATTATTTTTTTTTCACACATACTAGTAAGTATACCACATAAATTTTATTTTATAAATGTATTGTGTATGCTTAATTATTAATTTTTAAATAGCTTTAAATGAATCGTCAAAAAATTAAAGTTGTTGCTGCTGCTCAAGCAGCAGGTTAATTAGATACACCCATTAAATACGGACCGTGAGAACATAGGCCAGTTCAAGATATTTTTTGAAAATATTAGGCAATATCCAGATAAATTTTTTTTGTATTCCAACTTTTTTGTTTAACATTCTTATCCATAT
>JAIPRM010007458.1:0-17170 GCA_025469315.1 Stegophylla sp. TES_Ste_2020 | reverse complement strand
TATTTTTAAAATCTTTTTTTTTTTTTTTTTTTTTTTTTTTATTATTAATCTAATTTATGTAATGTAATAAAATAAATAAATAAATAATGTGTCTGAAAAAAAAAATGAAACTAAAAGGTGGTCTCAATGCCAATTTCTCAGTTAATAACATATGTCTACAATAATAATTAAATAAATTATACAATCATAATGTAAGTAGATTGAATATTTATTTACATACAAGAAAAGAAATTCTCTGATTGAAAAATGTTAATAATTTTTACAATATGCCATTAATTACAATAATATTATGCTTAAAAATGTTGTTGTAGATTATATTGTCGTCTGCATAATTTACAACAATATGGACATTTAAATCGAGGACCAACACCGCACTCATACTCCAAATATCTGGATAAAGTTCTTGCACAGTTTCTTGGACATACGTCATGTGTTTCATGCGGTTCAATGGCTTAAATTCCTAAAAAAGTTAAAAGTGGTGGTCAAACATAATAAAATATATGAACATAAACAATGTGTATAGATTACAAAACAACAAAGTAAAGTAGATCGAAAAAAGAATCTAAAACAAATAGATATACAAATGAAAAACCTTTATCAATAATAAACGTTATCTATAACTTGAGCATCATAGAATGGAAATTTATGTATAAGCTTGACATGTCTTTTTAGATTAGTCTTCCGACTGAATAATCTACTGCAATATAGACATTCAAATTTAGGATTTACACCGCACTCGTATTTTAAATGTCTATTTAAATATATTCTTTGCTGATAGCTTCTTCCACAGTTTCTTGGACATGTATGTATTCTATTTGGTCCAATGGAATAAGTTCCTAAAAACATTAAAACATTAAAAGAGATGGTCAAACTTAATAAAATATATGAAAAAAATTGTCAATATATTATGTACTAAAACGTAAATAGAATAAATAATGTATATAAATCATAAAACAACAAAGTAGAGTAAATCAAATTTTTCATTTCAACACCACACTCATACTCTAAATGTCTAGATAAAGTTCTTGTAAGTCGATATCTTTTCCCACAGTTTCTTGGACATAATGTATTTCATGCAGTCCAACAGAATAAATTCCTAAAAACGTTAAAAGTGGTGGTCAAACATAATAAAATACATATATGAACATAAACAATGTGTATAAATTACAAGACAACGAAGTAGAGCAGATCAAATTTTTATTTTTTATAGAAATTAACTAAAAGGAATAGATACACAAATGAAAAATCTTTATCAATTATAAATGTTATCTATAACTTGAGCATCAAAGAATGGAAATCTATGTACAAGAATGACATGTCTTTTTAGATAAGTCTTCAGATTGAATAATCTACTGCAATATAGACATTCAAATTTAGGATTTACACCGCACTCGTATTTTAAATGTACTCTTTGCTGATAGCTTCTTCCACAGTTTCTTGGACATGTATGTACTCTATTTGGTCCAATGGAATGAGTTCCTAAATACATTAAAAGTGATGGTCAAACATAATAAAATATATGAAAAAAATTGTCAATATATTATGTACTAAAGCATATGTAGAATAAATAATGTACATAAGCGCAACTTGGAAAACATTTTTGGGGGGCCTAATATGTTTATATTATTGATTTAGCCTCCAAAAAAGGTATTAACCTTAACTCATAAATTCTGGGGGGCTAAGAGAGTAGTTATTTTTTGGGGGGGGGATTAGACCCCTAAAGCTCCCTCTAATCGCGCCTATGATAATGTATATAAATCACAAAAAAACAGAGTAGATCAACTTTTTTATTTTCTAAGAATAAATTAAAATGAATACTCAAACGAAAAATTGTTGTCAATATTTAAATTTTATGCATAATTATTGCATATGCATGTCATGTACATTAAACATGTGTCTTTTTAGATTATACTTCAGATTGAATAATTTACTGCAATATGGACATTTGAATTTAGGATTTACACCACACTCGTATTTTAAATGTCTATTTAAACTTCCTGGCTCCTTATAGCTTCTACCACAGTTCCTTGGGCATATTATTTTATGATCTGAGTCAACTAAAAACATTCCTAAAACATAAAAAAAAAAATATTAGTCAAATACAGTAATATTGTGTATATAACATTATTAAGCTGTCAATATCTATACGAATTTGCCAAGTACTTTATTCAACTTTATGGATATTACATACTAATATATTGTGAAAAAAGACTACATTCAATGTGTATCAATTACAAAAAAACAAAGCAAAATGGGTTAAATTCTTCTTTGTAGAAATAAAACAAAATTATTAGGTACACAAATGAAAAATTGCTATCAATGTAAAATTTATATGTAATCGGAGTGTCATATCATGGACCTTTATGTTCAATTATGACATGGAATTTTAAACACATTTTTCAAATGACGTTTTCACTTGTAGCTTTTACTGCAGTTTCTTGGAAATACAAATCTATTATTTGTTCGTTCCAAATGAATTTCTAAAACAAAAAAAAAAAAATAGTCAAATACAGTAATATATATATATATATATAATTTATGAAACGTAAAACTTCATTCAACTTTATTCTTCATTTAACATGAAACTTGTGGTGGTGGTTTCAGTGACATTTTCACCCTAGTCATATGAATATATGCACAGAATAATAATTTAACAAATTAAACAAATAAATACATACACTTATAATGTAAGTAGATTGAATCTTTATTTTCATATAGTAAAAAAAAAAATGTATAAAGAATTAATAATTGATAATAATTAATAATTTTAAATCAAGTTTATTTTTATTAACAGTAAATTATTTATAGCATTTAATATTTGTAGTAATTTTTCCACACTTTTTCAATCAAAACATTGTACAATTTTTAATTATTCGTCGGCGAAGAAATATAACACGTTATTACTATCAGAATAAATTACAGAATAAATAATAATTATAATACGAGGACTGTTTATGTGTGCGTGGATGATGTAGAAGATATCAAGCGGAAGTTTAAGATTTAAGGTGACCGACCCTATTAAGTAGTTTAGATAGAGACGAGGTAGAAAAAGAAGATATAATAATTATAAATTAATAATAATATTTATAATAATATATGCGTTGGCGCCTAGTTGGTGTGGCACTACCCAGATGGCTTTGCCCCCAGTCGGTGGCGTCCATTTGGCAGTACCCAGGTGCTGGCGTCCACTTTTTCCATTCCATCAATTTTACTATGTAATCAATCTCCTAAAAACATAAAAAAAAAAAAAAATGGTCAAATATAATAATAATTTATAATGTCTTCATATTTCATGAACATAATTTTGTCAGAACAATTTGTCAAATAAAGACTACTTTTCAACAAATTTCTGTTTGTATGATAAAACATTTTACTAAAAACTTTCAGTGCAGTTTTCACCTTTATTAAGAATATTTATCCGTAAATTTGTTGTTTACAATACAATACAATATCATGTAAAGACGACTGACATCCACTTGTGAATATAAAATTTGAAATATCTAGTTTTAAAACCAGATATAAGAACAAATTTTCAAAATAATATTTTTTATATTTTCTAAATTCCTACAACATTTTTTTAGTACGTAGAAATATTAAATATCTAACATGTTGCATAACTGGTTTAAACTGGGTAGAGAATTGGTAAGGGTTAATTTCAGAATCATAACCCATTTGTTGATTTGTACGTCAAAAACAAATTATAAATCAAGGTTTGTTATTACACATCTTTTCAACTTCTTCATACACCGTGTATATAGTGTACCACTAATCTTTGATAAGATACATTCTAAAATTTTTTAATTAGTTTTAACAACATAACATTCATTTTAACCTTATTTTTGTTTTTTTACTGTTTGTGAACGATTTTAAAAATTGATTGTAGCTGGTTGGTTCTGAATAGATTCCTCATTTAAAGTAATTAGACAGTATGCGTGACAATAATTAATTAACAAAATAAACATATAAACTAGAGCTCATGGTGAATATCATATTATTTTTTAGATTCTGAACGTGGTGAAGAAGCTAGTGTTTTTACAACGAAGTTTATATTTTTTTCTATATACACTTTTTCGTATGGATCTACTAGTCCAAAAGTCTTGATACAGAAAAAGTAAAATAAATATCATTATAAAAACACTATATCTTCACTATATCTAGTATCTTTACTCCACTTAGAATCTATAAAGTTTTAAAGTCGTTTTATGAAATTTTGGTTGGTTTTTCCAAAATTTCAGAAAAACTGTTGAGAAAGTCGAAAAATGAACTCTTAAAAGCAGGAGTACACGGAGAGCAAAATTCTGATTCAAAAATTTTTTTGTCTGAAGTTTTAGACAAGTATTTCTATATGAAATCGTGTACAAGAAAAAAATAAATATCATTGTCAAAAAAAACTTGCTTCTTCATTCCAATCAGAATCTAAAATGCTACAATATGGCATTTGCCATTCATTTTATACCCATATATAACAGCGACCAGTATCAACTTTTTTTTTTTTTTAAATAGATATTAACAAAAGTTATTGATCGAAACTTTTGGACAAGTATTTCTATACAAAAAGTTGTACACAGAAAAAAAAAAAAATAAAAAAAATTAAAATAAAAAAATAAACATCATTGTAAAAATTCAGAATCTAAAGGTAGTATTTTTGTATTTTTTTATAACTGGCATTAACCGATTTTTAGAACCAGAATCCTTGAAAAAATAATTGAATAACTGACACCGGAATCGGAACCGAAAAATCCAATAGAGCAAAGGTTTTTAACCATTTCTGGTTCATGAACCCCTTTCAAGTAAAAAATTTAACCACGGACCTAACAAAAAAAAAAAAAAAAATTGTAAACAACACATTTAAAATTACTTTTTAATAATAATACTAACATTTATCTATACCAGACTATACAATACATGGTAATAAAATAATTTGTTTTATGCTTAGAAAAAAAAAAAGTTATCATTTCCAACACGTTTATTGTCTTACTAATTTTCAGAAGTGGTTAATAAAATTGGAATTCTTACTTATTACCAGAAAAAAAAAAAATTTAAATATAATATTATGACTGGTGTGCCCTGTTGTCGCTTTTCAAGTAGCAGAATTCATGAGAAGTTATTTACTATTATCTTCATAAATTATCGGACGTATTTGATATTACTAAAATATGAAAAACCGCTCGTGCTTACGAAAACAATAAATATTATGTAATATGTATATTCATTCAATGAAGTTCATAGTACAAATTTATAGTATATTAAAAATATAACAGTTTCTAATTTTGGTCTTCATTCATTGCATAATTTGAATTATTTTCAAATAAATTTATTTTTGAGTTATCTAAAAAGAAAACACACCACAGCCACTTCATGGACCCCCGATTAACCATCTACGAACCCCTTAGGGGTCCATGGACCACCGTTTAAGAACCCCTGCAATAGAGGGTCTGTTTCTTTTGTAGATTATGATTATAGAAAGTTTATATTTATTGTTGGGTATCAGGATACATTTGGAAAAGATAGATTAAAAAAAAAATATTAAACATTTTTTTGCACCAAAACATTGCACAAATATTATTGTCAATCTATATCCAAACTTTAAAATTATTTTGATAAAAAAAAAATATAGTTTTAAACATGTTTTTGTCAAATTTGAATGGTTTCTCCCAAATTCAGAGAAAGCTATTGAGAATTTCAAAAAATGACCATTTCGAAAAAACTATCATCTAAAGTAGTGGTGTCCAATATTATTTTTATATTATGCCGAATAAACAAATTAAAAAGCCGGATATACTTCGCATGATGGGTGTTCTTCGCACGACAAGTGGGATTCTCTTGACGGGTGTATTGAATTTTAAAGAAACGATACCTAAATCATTTCTTCAATAAAACGATTCTGAACGAAGAAAGTTAATAATATAAAAATAAACGAAAAAAAAAAATGTTAGAAAAATGTCCAAAAATATTTTTTCACATTTTCAAAATTTTCTTGTGCCAAAATTTTTCTTATATTATTTTCTATCTATATTTAAATTTTCATATAGTTCGGATCAAAAAATGATGGTTTCCGAGTCATTTTTGTCAAATTTCTGGTAGTTTTTTCCAAAAAAAAAATTGAAGAATTGAGAAATTCAAAAAATGACATCTTTAAAGTACAATCTAGAGGAAAATCCGGTTTCAAAAAGTTATTGATCGAAACTTTTGGACAAGTATTTCCATACGATAAGTTGTACACTGAAAAAAAAAATAAACATCATTGTAAAAACACTAGTTTCTTCACTTCGTTTAGAATCTAAAAAAAGAAATCTGTCGTAAAATACTAACTTTTTGTTATTATTTTTACTCAATAAATGTGTTATATATAGTATGGGGAATAGATCTCCTCCCTTGATATTTTTAGTTATTACTTTTTTATGGTGGAATGACAACTTTATTCGATTTTTAAAAAGGGAAAGATTGTAAAAGCGATACAACGAATGTAAATTAATATCATCAATAATTATAACTATATTTTATTCTTTTAGATTCTAAGCAGAGTGAAAGAGCTATAGAATTTTTAAATTTAGTTTTATTTACTCAAGAAACATTTAAGTTATTTTTATTTTTTACTTTCAATGATTTTGCCTCAAACAAGGAAATAACGCCAAAAAAATAGAAAAAATGTCACGTTCATACGTTATTGAGTTTCCTTCATTTATTTTAATATAGCCATATAAAATGTATTTCTTTTTTATAATATTATTTAATAATTTAACACCCAACTGGAGTAAAACTAAAGAAAATATTATTATAAATCCATAAAATAGTATTTATCAACACAAAAAATTGGTAAAATATAATACAATAAAATTAAAAACATTCATTTTTAATTTTGAAACAGAATAAAAATAAAAATTAATCATTTTGTTACAAGACTTAATTAAGCAGCACATTGGACTCTCATTAACGTAATTTCTATTTTTTATAACTAAGTGGAACATGAACAAAGGCTTTATTTCTTAAAACAAATGCTGTAACTTTAAAATCAATGTTTTTAAAATAAAAATATTTTTGGAGTATAAAAAATGTATGATTTCAATATTATGAAGTCGGTTAAAATATAATTTTAACACGAAACTGTCGCTTCCGAAAATTTGCCGCCCTAGGCAACTGCCTGCTTTGCCTGACGCTAAATCTGCCAATGCATTAAATAATATGTTCTATTTATATCATAGGTTCTTAACACCTTTTCTGGTCAATGAACCCCTTTCAAGTGAAAAGTTTAACTACGGACCCCCCCCCAAAAAAAAAAAAAAAAATGGTAAACAATAGGTACATTTTAAATTATTTTTTAATAATAATACTAAGATTTATCTATACCAGACATAGTTACATACATATTAATACAATAATTTATTTTATGCCTGGAAAAAAAAAATTAGTTATAATTTCCAACATATCTATTGTCTCTGTACTTTTCAGACGTGGTGGTTAACAAAATAGGAATTCTTACTTATAACCAGACAAAAAATATATGTAAATATAATAATATTATGACTGGTATGTCTCCTTGTTGTCTTTCAAGTAGCGGAATTCATAAGAAGTTATTACTATTTTCTTAATAAATTATCAGACATATTTGATATTACGAAAATATGAAAAACTGCTCGTGCTTACGAAAATAATAAATATTATAATATAATACGTATAATGTATTACATGATTCATTCAATAAAGTTTACAATAAAAATATATAGTATAAATTGAATAGTTTCTAATTTTATTCTTCATTCACCACATAATTTGAATTAATTTCAAATTTATTTTTGAGTTAATTAAGAAAAAAAAAACACTTTACAGCCGCTTCATGGACCCTATTAGGGGTCCATGGACCACTGGTTAAGGACCTCTGATTTATAAAATACTTATTACTTACTATTTAGTAGTTATATTATTTTTATTCGTTTTAGTATAAACGTAAAACTTGTACTCATGTTTTTTGTAAACTTTTCGATAGATTTTCCGCGTTTTTGAAAAAAGTATTGAAAAATTATCTCTTTAAAGTACAATCTTGGTGTTATTTCAGATATATACAGATATTTATCTAAATTTTAGGATAAGTATTTCTATACGAAAAAGTGTTCACAGAAAAATAAAAATAATAAACATCATTGTAAAATTATAAGCTTTTTCGCTTCGCTAAGAATTCAGAAATAAATATTGGATTTCATTTTATAAATTTAAAATATATATTTGCATTAAAATAATTTACACAAAATTCAATATTTTTATACAGTATGATTTTTTTTTCTTATTATTTTAATAAAGGCAATTTCTTTTAATCTATTTGTTCATTATTGTACATGCCATGAAAAAAAAAAAAATTTAACTTATTAATTTAATTTAAATTAACAATTTTTGTTCATTTCATAAACAAGAATATTTTAAAATTATGTACGGTGAGGGTCTATTTATTAGTATAGAAATGAGGAAAGTAAACATTCATTTAAATACACCTCATAAGCGAAATTAGTATAAAAATATTGATAAAAACATATTCATTATTGTTTGATTTAGCCCCTCCCCCAAAATGGTATTAATTTTATGCAATTTCCTAAAAATCCTGGGGGGATTTGAGTGGTTCTGAGGGGATAAGCCCGCTAGTTTCACATTCACACCACCACACAGTGTACCAGAAAGTTGATTTAGTGGGACAAAATTAGACTTTTTTGAGTCACTATTTAAACCCAAAAAAGCATTTAATTGATAGATAATTAGCTATTGATTAGATAATATTGGTTTTTAAATCTGTAGCCCGCGTCATGCAGTGTACAGAATCACTTAATGGCCTATGATAAAGTTTTTAATTACAAGCTAAATTGTTCTTGTGTATAATGTATTATTTAGTTTTCACATTGTCCATTGAATGAAATTGTGTGAAATATTTTTCTTCAAACAAGTTTATAGTCATGGAAGGTATGTTTATTTTATATTCTTAATTTTAAGCTAACTTTTACTTGTCTAATTTAAGTTATTATGCATGAAAATATTAGAAAATTTATAATTTTAAAATATTAAAGGGTATGAAAAATAAGTAGATACTAGTAGATGTTATATATTAGTATTTTCTAATAGATTTATATGTCCTCTTAAAGAAAATATTTAGTTTTGTTGCAGTTTATCATTTTAGAACCAATATTATACATTATATTTGTACATAAATTGAAGAAAAATTGAATTTCATAATAAATAAAACAAACTACAAAAATATTTTACTTTAAATAAATCATTTAACGTATATTGTATTTATCAAATAATACATATAATGGGAAATCAGAAATTGATTTAATTTCTTATTGACTTTAATTCATATTATGAATGTACAATATGAAAACTGAACCTAAATTTAAAGTAAGTATCCAAAAAAGTTATATACAAAATTATTTTATAATTAAATAATTTTGTCCCCCTAAATCAACTTTCTGGAACAATGTGCACCTTTTTGTAAGCTACAGCAGCAGCGTGAGTGCGTGTCGGTACTCAATAATTTCACCAATTATAATTTATTTTATGAATACAATTACAAGATATATTATGTTTTAAATCACACCATCGTTTTAAGCACATAAATATACTTCGAATTCATAAAAAATAATTCTGAAATATTATCGTATGTTATTAAAATCATTATGAAAATCAAACTACTTTTACACGTAAAACATAGGCGACTGTTCACTCATCGGTACTATGACGTCACACCGCGACTATTCGCGAACTCTTATCATCTCGTTTGAATAATAATTTTTTAGATTCTGAACGAAGTGAAGAAGCTAGTATTTTTACAATGATAGATAGAAAATCATATTAAAAAGATTTTGGCGCAAGAAAATTTTGAAAATGTGAAAAAAAAAAATTTGGATATTTTTCCAACATTTTTTTTTCTCATTTATTTTTTATATTATTAACTTCCCTCGTTCAAAATCGTTTTATTGAAGAAATGATTTATCATTCCTCGTCAAGAGAATCCCACCCGTCGTGCGAAGTATGTCCGGCTTTTTAAATTCAGATTTTTACCAAAATGTTTTTCATTATTTTGACTCCAATAATAAACTACTAAAAAAATAAGTGTTGTGTTGTCCTTTAAACACTTTTTAATGCGGAAATACTTGTCCAAAAGTCTCGACCGGCCACTTTTTGTAACAGAATTTGTCTCTAAATTGTACTTTAAAGGGGTCATTTTTTTAATTTTTTTTTTGTGGTGGAGGGAGGGGAGGAAAGATATACCCAAAATTTTACAAAAAAGACTTTGATGAAAAAATCTATAAAAAAAATGCAAGAATAAAATGACACTGTAATAAAATATTCAGTTTTCGAAAATTTTTACCAAACATGGTAGATAATTCATGCGACTAGTGACAAGTTAATACACACATATTTTTTATATAATACATTTATTGTATACGTAGTTAATTCGTTGACTTATATTACACTTATGTTATAGTGTTATACAATTAGTATTTTCGATTACAAATAAGTTTGTTTTTTTTTTTAAAGTGTAAATGAGTAAAAGTACCCGTTAAACATGTTACGACTAAATCAGTGTGTCCTAAAGTGGGCGATATCGCCTCCTTGGGGGCGTTAGAACCACCAAAGGGGGGCATTTAGGTTACAGATATATGGGTAATATTAAATTTGTCATTACATACTTATAAATAGGTGTCATACTTAATAAGAAATACACATTTTTTATGATTTATTACTTTTCATCTGACCAGAATTATTATGGTATTGATGCTGATAGCTTAAAAAATATATGAACTTAAAAAAGGCACCTAATTAAAAAAAAAAAATTAATTCAAGGGGAGGGATGGTGAGAGATTTCAAACATTAAAAGGGCCGTTGTGTAAAAAAAGTTTGGGAAACACTGAACTGAATCAATGAGTAAAATATACGTTGAATGAATATTATAATGAATAATAATTTAGAAAAATGTATAAAAAAAAATAAATAAATAAAAATACAGGTAGGTAATAACATAAATGTAAAACTTAAAGACATTAAAAACTAAAATTAATCTACAGACGGAAACATAGATTTGTATTTTCGTTCAATAGCACTCATTTCTTCGACGAGTTCTGACAAACCCTCAGGCGTTCTCCCAGCGTCGATTTCCACACACCACCTATGATACTATATGAGAGAAAAAAAAAATTCCGAATAAAATAAAAACCCACAACAGCACAAATGATAATAATATAAACGTGGCCAATGAATATACTTTTTCCAATTCTCGTCTCAAAGCCAGAACAGCTCTTTCGCGATCCGCCACCAACTCCTCGAGATACTCGTAGCGTATTTTTTTTCTAGCCCGGCAATCTTTGGCGCTCTGTCTGTTCCGCTCTAACAAAACGCAAACAATTCGTTAACACCAACGTTTCTCAACTTATGGGTCGCGATTAAAAAATTGGGTCGCCAAATATTTTCAATGTTATTGCACTCATTAATAAAAAAAGGAACAAAATAAGGAGAAAATATCCAAAAAAAAAAAAATAATAATAATAATAAAAATAAAAATACTGATTATCAAAAATTTATAACAATAAATTTAAAATATTTCTAAGGAAACGTTTGTTTTTTAGTGTAATACTGCAATCAGTTTTGCTAGTTTTTTACTGCTAATACTATGAGCAATAACATTGATTTTATTATCATATTTAATATTTTGTCAGCTTGTATTTATTTATAGTTAATTCTGAATTATAAAAAGCCGGACATACTTCGCACGATGGGTGTTCTGGGCACGTCGGGTGGGATTCTCTTGACGGGTGTATTGAATTTTAAAGAAACGATAAATCATTTCTTTAACAAAACGATTCAGAACGAAGGAAGTTAATAATATAAAAATAAATGAGAAAAAAAAATGTTAGAAAAATGTCCAAAATTTTTTTTTCACATTTTCAAAATTTTCTCGCGCCAAAATCTTTTTTATATTATTTTCTATCTATGTTTAAATTTTCATATAGTTCGGATCAATCTAGAGGCAAATCCGGTTTCAAAAAGTTGTTGTTTGAAACTTTTGGTCAAGTATTTCCATACGAAAAGTTGTACACAGAAAAAAAAATAAAAAAATAGACATTGTAAAAACACTAAAATATTGTAATCAAAAGATTATTTTCAATATTATTTGTAATTACCAACAAGAAGTATTCTGTAATACATTTTTTCGCCTATATTAAATAATAAATTACTTATAAATAAATTATCATTAGGGCCTGGAACTTGATGACCTAAAAATGTGTAAAAAATCTACTAAAAAAATGCATAAAATGATATAAAAATGTTAAAAAATGACTTTAAAAATAAATATATTTTACAACTTTTAAACTCAAAAAAAAAAATATTAATCAATTAATTTAGTGAAATTTCTTTTTTGTCGAAATTCTTGAAGTACTACAGTAAAAATGACATTAAACATTTATGTTTTATCTCTTATAAACTTGAAAAATAAAAAGATGTAAATACTCTTGAGGATTCTACAAAATCAAGAAATATAGAATTTCTACTTTTCTTAAAATTTTGTTTTTTGTCTACTCTGTAACAAAAAAAAAAAATAATATCATATCTACTAATTATATTTGCAAATAAATGAACAAAATGTAGAAAAATGAAAAAAATTTCACCAAAAATGTTAAAGAATTACCGTAAATCGAAAAATTCCCCAAAAAATGCAAAATAAAAATTGTGCCATTAAATTCTGTATTTCATGAATCAAATTTCTGTAGAGACAAGCAACACATTAGAGCAAAAGAAAAAAAGATGCAAATGCATCAAGTTCCGGGCCCTAATTATCATTAATGTTACTTTATTGTCGTGCATCTACTCCATTTTTTTTTTTATTTTGATGGAGGAAATGGGTCAACGAAAAATAAATGTACGGGTCGTCATTGTAAAAAGGTTGGGAAACACTCGTTTACACGACGACGTGCGATTCACAGTCGGGCGGATATACCGGTGGATGATTTTCTACTTGCCTATTTTCGCCTGGACGTCCACTTTGTTGCCGGAATTTTTGCCGGTTTTGCGTCCACATTTGTTAGCCACGACAGGAGGCGACCCTTCCTGTTGTTCCTGCCGAATCGCGACATTCGTTCGACATCAAAAGCGACATTGTTGTATTTAAGCGTTTTCGAATGGAAAACAACAATATTATTCCATACATTAGTAGGTAGGTACTCACCACTTGGACGGGACCGCCGAAGTTTTCGGCGTACATGAACGATTCGTCGAAATCCATATTATTATTATCCATAGCGATTTTCGGTTTTTATTTTATGCTGCTTAATAATAATATTTCGATTTACGGTGTCGATTATTACTGTTAGACCGCGGGGAAAACTCACTGACCTTCAACGTTCGCAAACAATATAGTTTACATAAAAAAAAAAAAAAAAATCAAAAACGCACGATGCGAATAAAATCAATACGTCCGACTATCTCTTACTACGTAGATGCGCAGTGCTGCGGGCTGGTAATGGGACAACGCCCCTAAAAACCAAGGACGATATAAATACGACTGTGTGATGTCCTCTGACCTCCGTTAACAGTGTGAACGTCTACGTAGTCAATACAGAAATATTTCCCCTACAAAATGTCTACACCCTTAGTGCCCTTCGCGTGTTATCTCGTGTTCATCCGAATCACGACATTTCTATTTTCCAAAAAATTATCAACATGCTGTTTTGGTACTCTACGTTCGTAGTGTATAATAATAATAATACGGTCAGGAGTGTAGCCAAGGGGGAGGCTGATGGGGCTATAGCCCTCCCCATTGACCGTGTTTTTATCTATTTTATACCAAATTGTTCGCACTTAGGTTGTTAGTAAGTTGTAATTTAAATAAAAAAAAATCTTAGATAATTATACAAGTTTTTCATCACATTTTATTTTTACTAATTTATAGGTATATCCGTATAGTATTTATAACAGACAACTAAAATACATTGAAGAAAAACAGTTTATAAATGTATTCAGTTATTTCGTTATTTGAATTTTTAGTCTAGTAGTTTTTCACAAAACCATAAAAATATCCTACACTTATTTATCTATCCAAAATAGAAATTGATAATAATAAAAACAAAAATGTTGAAATCGAAAAAAGAAAATTCACTGCGGAGACTTCAGTATGAAATACTTAACTTAGTCAACGTTATAATAACGACAGAAAAATGCTATGATAATTAATATAATAACTGAAATAACATTTTCTTTTAGATAAAGAAATCAATTTAATTTTTTTATTTGTTTAATAAGGGATCTTAGCCCTCCCCATACAAAATTTCTGGCTACGCCACTGGAAGTATCTGTGTTGGCCAAAGTGGGGATAAAACAATACACCATCCCAAGACACCCTTAGAACTCATCGTCTAGTTTATTTAGTGAAATTAAAAAATCGTCCTGTCGCTTCGCTCGCTAATATTCCACTATACAATACTAGCACATTGATTAAGTATACAAATACTGAATATTATTTAATTTGATATTTATACAACAGTGATTATATTCAATTTTAGAAGCCTGTGTTTTTACAATGATTTTTATTTATTCATTAATTTTTTTTTCTTTCTGTTAACACTTTTTGGTAAAGAAATACTTGTCCAAAAATCTTGACCAAATTTTAAAACTGAATTAACCTCTAACTGGTACTTAAATGAGGTTATTTTTTAAATTTCTTATTATTATTATTTTTTTTTTTTATGAGAGGGGACTACCCAAAATTTGACAAAAAAGACTCGGAAATCATCATTTTTTGATTCACACTTTGTGAAAATGTATTATTATAGAAAATGATATGAGAAATATTTTGACATAAGAAAATTTTGAAAATGTGAAAAGAAATGTTGGACATTTTAGATTCTGAATGAAGTGAAGCAGTGTTTTGGTGTTTTTACAACAATGTTTATAATAATAATTATTATTATTTTTTTGTAAACACTTTTTCGTATAGAAATACTTGTTCAAAAATCGTGATTAACAACTTTTTGTTTGTTTTGCCTTAAGTTAGTATTCATTTCCTAAAAAAAATTTTTTGAGGTAAAACTACCCGAAGTCAAAATTTTTTTTGAATTTCTTTTATAAAGTATTACATTTTTTTTGTAATGTTCAAATAAACGTTAATATATTTCTAAAACATATATTTTTTTACGCGATACATGACCTCAAAATACGCGCTTTTTATGCGCTTAAAACTTTTGTAAACGAGTTCATAGGAAAATGAATCGCTGAGAAAGCTCGTTCATTCCAAAATGTTTACTTTCAGTAAAAATATGTAAAAACATAAAAATCTGGTCTCTTTTAAAATTTTTTTTCCATATTCGGAAGGGATGAATGTATTACATGAAGTCAAACGTATTTTATAGACTATAGAGCAACCCCAGACAGTGTTAGGTGGCCGCGCGACCGTTTCAGGAGCGCCAGTTATGGTCGGGACACGGAGGGGAGGGTTCGCGTGGGAGGAGAGCGACTGATCGGAGGCGGACGACGAGATGCGCTTTGTCACGAACGGAGTTATTGACGTCAGCGTCACGACGCGCCGTCGCGTGTGGCGCCCTCTCCTATCCCTCCCCTCAACCGCCGCCGACCAGTATTTTCCTCCCTCCCTCTCTGGTTGGCTGCTGCTGCTGCTGCCACTCTGCACTCTCCCACTCTACCGCGGTGGTGCACACGATGACAGGTCATATGCGCTCGCCCCTCGTCCGCCGGCGGTGGCCGCGCGGCGGTGGCGTTGATGTGGGCAAGCGCAGTGAACCTCTGTATACGCACGGGCCAGACCGCCCCATACGGATAGTGATGTGCAAATTCCCGGGAATTTAATTACAGGAAGATCGGGAATATATTATTATGATTTATCGAATGTAAAACATAGTATACCTATGATATTATGTTTAAATTTTATGAGCTACTATAAATATTATTTACATTCAAAATATGTCTGATAAGCCAATATGCGTATTAAATGTTTTGATTTTAATGTATCTATTAAGTAATATAATATTATAAAACAAGTGTATACAAAAATATACAATGTCATACATTATATTATTTTGAAATGAGAATGTGTAATGAATCGGTAAATAATGAGTGCCTTCCATTAGAAAATTATAGAAACCAGTGAATATAATGATAAAATTAACGTAAATAACTAATAAAACTGTGTAAAATAAAATAACGATACTCAAAAAAAAAAAAAAAATGTTCTTATCTAATATGACGCACATTGTTCATCAATAGGGAACGGATTTATATGCAAAATTAGCATATTATATGTATTGAAATAAGATTTTTGAAATTTGATGAGAATTATCCCCGATTGAGATCATTCTCATTAAAACAATACTTTCTGTATTTTGTATATTTTGAATATTTCAACGTTTTAGATTCTGAACGAAGTAAAGAAGCTAGTGTTTTTACAATGATGTTTCTTTTTTTTTCTGTGTACAACTTTTCGTATGGAAATATTTGCCCAAAAGTTTCGATCAGCAACTTTTTCAAACCGAATTTGTCTAGATTGTACTTTAGAGAGGTCATTTTTTGAATTTCTCAATTCTTCAATTTTTTTTTTGCAAAAACTATCCAAAATTTGACAATAACGACTCGAAAACCATCATTTTTTGATCCAAACTATATGAAAATTTAACTATAGATAGAAAATCATATAAGAAAGACTTTAGCTGGCATAAGAAAATTTTGAAAATGCGAAAAAAACAATTTTGGACATTTTTTTTTCTCATTTATTTTTTATATTATTGACTTCCCTCGTTCAGAATCGTTTTATTGAAGAAATGATTTATCGATTCTTTAAAATTCAATACACCCGTCAAGAGAATCCCACCCATCGTGCGAAGTATGTCCGGCTTTTTAAAAGCATATTTTTAGGATTTTTAATGCATATAAATCCGTTCTCTATAATCATCATTATAGGGCTCGGAAGTTGTAGGAGCTAAAAAAGGTAAAATATGCATGCAAATATGCACGAAAAAATTGCAAAATATGCATTAAAAATGTTGTATGTAAATGTATGAGCTGCTAACATTTCATGTTTATTTGTTTTCAAATGCTGCGTGACCGTAAATTTTTTTTCTGCATTTACTTTAACTGAACATACTTTACAAAATAGTATATCGCCATCAGTTGAAAACACGTCTCC